>WBMY01011372.1:370820-409224 GCA_013397315.1 Donacobius atricapilla | reverse complement strand
CTGGCCCGGCCGAGCAGCCTCGGCGGCCGCGGCGGAAGCCGCACGGAGCCCCGCCGGCTCCCGGCGTTGGGGCTGAGCCGAGGCAGGAGCTGCGGGCTCGTGCCCCTCGCCCTCCGCCGGCCCCTGGCCCGGGAGCCAGAGCTGCGTGCGGGCACGGGGACGCGATGCTCGAAGGCTCGCTGTGCTGCAGCACGGAGCTTGCAAACATTAATAGCAGGGGACGAAGTGAGCAGTAGCAAAGGTGCCCAGAGAGGCTGTGGAGTCTCCAGCTCTGGGGATGGTTAAAAGCTGTCTAGACACAGCCCGGAGTAACACGCTCTGGGGGCCCCTGTTGGAGCAGGAGGTTGGACTGGATGACTTCAGTGGCTTCTTCCAGCCTGAACCACTTTAAGGAAGCTCTCGTTTTCTAGGAGACATTAGGATTTTTTGAAGCCGTGGGTTTTATCATGCAGTTCTTAGAGGGCAGTGAGCCTCGGCACTGTTACAAACCAAGCTCTGTGCTGATAACGGGGCTGAGGTTTGTGTGGGTGATGCACAAACAGCCTGACAGGAACAGGGAACATCCTGTGTGCTCTGTTTGAGTTAGAAACACAAACAAAGCAGGATTAGTTACAACCTGACTAATAAAGCATAGGTTGAAGCATAAAGCCACAGAGGTAAATACAAACAGGGTTCATCTGTAATGTTTCCCTGCATTATTCATTTTATTTTGGCACCTTTAGGAACAGCATAGAACAAGGGCTTGTCTAAGGGATAGACTGCCCAGCCGAAAAGCAAACTGTTGAGCCTGTGATCCTCTGGCTTGGCTCCAGGCAATTACAGTGACTGAGCATTGGTCAGTGAGAGTTAAACCATATTTATCATTCATCCTTTTTAAATTAACCACGTTCACCTACAGATGGAGGTTACAGATGTGTACCAGGTAAATTGTCCTAAATGTTCGGGGTGTTTTGGAAATACTGCTACCAGCTGGAGGTAATTTGTTTAGTTTGTTGTTGGTCCCTTTGGTTTCCTATTTTTGCCTTACTTGGAAGACTTATCAGTTGTCATTTTCAGAAATAAACAAAACAATGATGCTGCAAGTCCTCTGGCCAGAGCACTGTTTTTCCTGCCATTTCCCTTTTTCTAGTATAGTTTAAAGAGTAATCGTGAGGAATACTATTGCCAGTTAAACCCCCAGTCTTTCGTCCTCATTTAGGTTGAGTGAATGCCTTCTTCCCCGTTGCAGTTATTATCCAAACAATAGTCTTTACTGTTTGTATACAGATACATGTGTGTATTAATATTTATATCTTTGTTTCTGCAGGTTTTTATTCACAATCCTCATGCCCGAGGACAGAGAACAAACACAAACCGAATGGTACAAAGTAACCAAGATTCAGACATTTCTCTTTTGAACATTAATCAAGGGATCACTTGTCTGACTTCGGGGGTGCTGAACCCTCAGCTGGGTTATGATTGTCTTCTGGTTGGAACACAGACTAATTTATTGGCTTATGATGTGTATAACAACTCGGATTTGTTTTACAGAGAGGCAAGTTGATTTAAATGTATTTTTTTTTAGTGTCTCCATCATTTTCTCTTTCTTTGAATTGTAAAGATTACAGTTTTTACATTATTTTGTCAATTAATTATGTGCCTGTGCTATGCATTATTGCTACTGCTATATTCAGAATGTTTTGTCTCTAGAATACTGCAGTATTTCAAAATTAATAGATGAAAATTTACTGTCACACATACATTGCATTCACATGTCACATCCCCTAGCAATGCCAAATGAAAAAAATAATAGGCATTCAGAACTGAGCTAAACTGACGGTGATAACATTGGAAGCTCTTTTCTTCATTTGTATGCTCTGATGTATTATTGTCTGGTGTTTCTTTTTCCTTTAATGCTTCTCTGTAGGTTTCAGATGGAGCCAATGCAATAGTTCTTGGAAAGCTGGGAGATATTTCACCTCCCCTTGCTATTATTGGTGGAAACTGTGCCCTGCAGGGCTTTGATTATGAAGGAAATGACCGTTTTTGGACGGTAAGGCCACACATAATGGTTTTGATCTTATTAGAATATTCTTTCAGTGACACTAAATCATCTTCGTTTTTTTTAAATAGGATAACTATTAATTTAGTTGTTGATTTTTCTTAATTTATCTCAGGCCTTAAACTGTATTTTGGCCATGTATCCAGTGCACTCAGATACTGCTTGAACACTGTGTCAATTGTTCTGTTGCAGTTGAGATAATAAAAATAATTCAGCTTCTGACGGCTATGACCATCGCTGAATACTGTCCTTCACTTTGCAGGTTACTGGAGACAATGTTCGTTCATTAGCACTGTGTGACTTTGATGATGATGGGAAAACTGAGGTTTGTATCATTTACACATGAATTCAGCTGTTCTTGTGGTCTTGAAATGATAATAAAAAAACTTTAGATTATCAAATACAACTGACTTACATCACCAGTTAAAGTTCCTCGTTCTTCTTTATGTCAGGAGCAATACAGTGAAATGCCTGTGATCATCAGTTGGCAAGACAAATGTATTTCAGTGGTATTTCTTGAATATGGTTATGAACTCTTGTAAATTTCAGAGAAACAACTCGCAAGCTTACATGTCAAAGTGAACTTTTAAAAAGCTATTATTTTGAAAAGTTTCCCTTACACATGATAAAGTCAAGAAATCCATCTTCACATCCAGGCCTTCTGTTTCCTTATAGAGACATGGGGAAATGAAATACTCTTTCTTTGCTGATTTAAAATGACAATAACTTGTAACACACATCTTGCTGATAATGATGTGAGACAAACAATAGGAAACAGCTGCTATTCTGGTCATGCAGGCTGCAGAAGATGGGTGAAATTGTGGATTTGTATGGCATTCTCTTTTGAAAATGTTTCTTCATCCCAAATGAACAACTGTGCTTCTAAATATGAATCTTTAAGAAGAGTAATGGCTTCCTAGTATACATTAGATGCAAATCAATATGAAGTTAAATCCTTATGCTAAAAGTACTTACTTTTATCATCTGTCTTAAGACTTTAAACATAAGTACTTGAGCCTTGTTGTTCAGTTCCTGAAAAATCTTCATTTGGAATATCCAATTGGACTATGTAATGGTGATGTGTAAAGGTCCTCAATAGTTTTCATGTGTTTTTTATTAGCACTAAACTGATACAGATCCTGCTTGATTGAGATCTTCAGGAAGTGAAACAGTTTCACATTTTCAAATCAATTTCTGCACAGCTCCTCTTTGTATTTTTTTAGTGTGCTGTGAGGTGTTTATGGAAAGTGGAGACAGTATATAAGGATTCAGAAACCAGGAAAATATCTATGTTACTAATTGCAAATGGTTTGCACTTGTGCTTTCAAGTGGGTTTTGCTATATTTTTCTGCTTGATAGAAGTTCATTCCCAGCAGTTGGTGTAATCTGGTGCTGCTTTGAGCTGAGTAGAGCTGGATACAATATCTGACTAACTTGTTGGGCCAGTTACCCCAACTTGCATTTACTGGGATGTTTTCAGGGTTCTTTTTAATCTTAATTATCCAGCTGATTTTAAAGGGTTTTTACTTATTTATTTACTTTTATTTGTGGCTTTTGTAAAACTGCCTCTGGTTGAAAACTGAAGTTCTGAGAAAATGGACAGAAGCAGCTTCCTAAATTATCACTTTGTGTCTTGCTTGGTAAATGACTGTGGTAGCTTAATTTCTGTTCTTTCTATCCCAGTAAAAACATGTTTATATTTAAAATTGACTGATTTTAAAACTGCATGAATATACTTTTCGTAGCTAGCAGAACTAACTTGTCACTGACTTCCTCAGGATTTTTAGGTTCATGAAGGTTACTTTCTGCCATATTGCAAAAGACTTGTGGGGCAGAACTTTGACTTGCTCTTTTAAATTTCTGTCCAGTGGAATGAAAGTCAATGAGGTGGATGCGGTGAATCAAACTAACAAAAAAAATCTAGGCACCTCTGGAAAATACAGCATCACCAGTAATTGTTTCAGGATTGTGTGCTTTTATTTGGTTGCCTTTTGCTGGTGGTTGCAACTTTGTCAAGAAATCTGTGCTTCTTAAATATGTTGGCTGTTGCAAATTATTTCAATAGCTGCAGTAGACTTAGCTTGGTGTGATACAGGTTGACATAATCTGAAGCATCTTTATTTGGGAAGAAAAAAAGCCTTTAATATTTTTAAAAATCCAACTTTGTTATGGATTTGTATCGCTTTTGCCAAGTAAAGATGAAAGGCTCATGGGTTCCAGTGGGGAAAAGTATTACTGGGTTTTACACTTTGATTTGTAATTCTGTTTGTCATTGATTTGATGGATGACTGTATGGACAAGGCACTGATCAGATCTGTCCCTTGGTTTCTCAATTTGCAAAAGAGAACCTGACAATGGTCACCATCTTCAGTATGAACTTTTCCACTGGGTTCCTTTGCAGTTAATGCCTTCTACGTGGTGAACTAGGACACAGGGAAGGAACTAAAATGTAGGAAATATTAAGGAGTGAGGATGCAGAAGATCCAGTTCAATACCTATTGGTATAATCATTCACATCAAGATACAGCCAATTTTAGTCCTACTTTGCAGTAGTGGCAGCCACCACTTAGGCTGGAGGAGCAGAAATGGTTGCTACTTGAATTTGTTGGGGTTTGTTTGTCTTGGGGGTTTTTGTGTGTGGTTGATTTTTTTTTTTTTTCAAAATGAAGGATCTTCAGTACAACACTGGCAACATTTCATAGATCTGTTAAAAGTTTTTCATTGCTGGACTTGAAATATTTGTTTGTCCTCTTGATCCTGGTGCTTGCTTCCTTAGCTTGAATAATTATTTTTAAGGAACACTATATTTTTTCAGCTTCTTGTTGGCTCTGAAGATTTTGACATCCGCGTGTTTAAAGAAGATGAGATTGTGGCAGAAATGTCAGAGACAGAGGTAAATTATTTCTGGGTAATGTTTATTATAGTTGCTGACAGAGCTGAAAGTGGTGTATACTCTAAAGCTTCTCTGGTTCAGATTTATTGTGTAGTTAAGTAGTTACTCAGCTATTTGGCACAGTGGCTATTCTGCTAGAGCTGCAAAAGTCCCAGTTTAATAACGTCTTTCATTATTCAGGGGGCTTTTTGCGTTTTTTATTTACAAACCTTTCACCCCACTGAGAAAAGTGACTATTCTTGGCTGACAGTCAGGACCCTGTGCAAGGGTGATTAAGGTTGCTGGGTTGTGATTGAAGCTCTTAATGTCCTCTGAGTAAAAGGATGTCTTCTACAGTATTCCTGAAACGTTTTTGACGCAATCATGATGACGTAACTTGTCCCTGTGTGTATATTCAGACAGTGCATGGCAGGGTAGAAAGGGAATGCCCAGGCAAAACTGGAATATTATATTGCAATTGGAGTTGCACACTGGCTGTATAAAAAGGGCTGTGCTGACTAAAGTAAGGTATGGGGCAGATAGGTTTACAGAGGGATAAATAAAAGATGCAGGAGTTGCTGTTTAGCTTAAGAACTGAGAGAAGATGCCCACTGATTTTGGTTTCTAGGAAGGGACTGAAATATCCTCACCACTGCATTTAGAAGTGTTCTCAGTCTTCTCATGGCCCTTCTGGACCCAAGGTAGAGTAAGGTCGCAAACCTTTGTCCTTAAGGATCTGAGGCCTCCCTGCTGCCCAAGATGGGACTAAAAGGCTTAGCTAATAAACCACTTAGGAAGAGCTATAAAAGACAAAGCCAGGCACTGTTCTGGGAAAGGAGGTTGTTGCTATTGCTACAGTTAGAACTGGGCCTCTGATATGTCCTGCTCTCTGTGCAGTGGCTAGTCTGGTCATCAGATATTTCTAGTTGAAGGGATGCTAAAGGTCTGCCACTGTCAAGTGTGATTTATTTCCAGATCCTCAGTAGAATTGTTTTTAATTCACACCTGCAGTCATAAGAGGCCTGTTACAGTTCTACTGTTCTAAGATAAAAGGACACAGATGAACCTAAACCTTTCTTTTTAGGAAGGTAAATTCAGGGAACAGTGTCTCTGTACATTGTGTTTGGTTTGGAAGTCTTGGATAGTTTTAATTTTCTGATTTTAATCACTTGCTCTGGTAAAGCTGAAGCTGTAGACCGTTGTGATTCTTATAAATGGACAATAAATTTGGGTTTATTGTTACCTTTCAGTTTTTGTCTGTTGCTGTGGTCTTCTGTCCTTACTGGGTGCTTGTAATTTAGTTTGATACTTAGGAAAGATTCTGGAGAAGATTGTGAGAGGAAAGGATAAAGGGTTTGTAAACAAAGTTTTGTGGTAAAACATCCACAGAGCACAGTCAGATAAGTTTCAATAAGAAGCTGGGGAAGAATTTAATTGAAGGAAGTCTCCTGTGTTACGTTGTAGAAGACCAGACAGATGGTTGCAATTGTTCCTCCTGACATAAACATCTATAATCTAAGTGTGTGGAAAAACCTGGGCTTCCAAGAACTGTAGCTCAATGAGGAATGGGTCTTAAAAGGAGTGAGAAACAGGCCAAGTTAGGACTCTCAGGTCTTTCCGCAGAGCTTATTCAGGTAGGACACCTAGCCTGGTGTTCCAGTTGTGTTCCAAAGAAGTCCAACTGTGGGAGTTTTTAATTTTTATCTTACTAGTACTGGGCAAAGATTTTCTACCAATAATATTTCTGGGCCTTTCCTAACCCAGGCAAGTTGAGCCTTTGGCATTGTCAGCTCCTTAAGCTTAAGGAATATTGTGTGTAGTTTCTCAATGATAGTGTGTTAGCACTGATGGCCGCAGGAATCCTATGAGTAGTTGTTTTGCTGCCTGTGGTAGGAAACAGTTGGTCAAAGTACACAGTTTGAGGGCAGTTATGCAATCCTTGCTGAAGTGTGTCCTAACACTGGCAATACAGCTTGTGTGAGGAAATCCCTACAAGGCCTTCAGTGATTTCAGACTGATTCTTAAAAGTAGTTACTCCAGTATTCAATGCTTCCTACAACAGACTTACCATTTAAGAAATGTAGGATTCGTATGATAGATCTATAGCCTGTTCCCTGTTAGTTGAAGTTGTGCAAGTTCTCGCTCCTGTGTCCTCTCTCTCCCTCCCTTCCCCCCAGACTGTCACTGCACTTAGCCCCATGTATGGCAGCCGCTTTGGCTACGCTCTTGCCAACGGCACCGTCGGAGTTTACAACAAGACAGCGCGCTACTGGAGGATTAAGGTTAGTCCATTGTTGGGGTATCATCACTGGAACCTTGAAGACTGCCAGGAGACTTGGTATCTAATTTCACGTCATTCTGATGTTACCCTTAAGTGAACTTTGCTGAGCAGAGAACTTAAAGTAATTTTGTTCTTAAAAAATTTACCTTTTTAGGTAGTTTTTATGGGCTCATATAAAATACCTGGTCAGTTCCTGCAGTACTTTTGGGCTGTTGGTGGTGGTTTAAACATCAGGGATACAACCGTACAACTAGGGATTCTTCAGCTTAACAGGAGGCATTTGAGGTCACCTTAGAAAATCTCTGGTTGAATCAATAAACTTTTTTTCAGCAACTGAAATATTGCATTGTCTATGTTCAAGGTTAATTTTTTTCATCAGTAGCAATTTCCTGCTCCAGCAAATCAGTTTGGCAAGATCCTTTCCTGATGCTCGTTTTAATATTCTTAATATAACACAGAATAGTATATTTAGTAGTAATTAGAAGATTCCTCAAGAGGTGGCAGGAAGAGGCTCGTGGTTGTCCTCAGTAGTCTAATTTTATGACAGTGTTGAGGCCCTGATACTTTATTCCGTAGAGGATTTGGTTTTTAACACTTCATTTTTGAGTCCTAATCATCTGCTTGGATTGAAATGTATTTAAAGGAATGATCAGGTCATTTGGAAGCAGTGTACTAGCTTAGTAGTGCAAGGGCTAAGATGTCACAAGTGTCTGTGACCTTAGAAATAGTAATGCTCAAACCTCTGTTAAGAGGCATAGTTGTATTCTTTTCTGCATTCTCTGTAATCTCACGGTCCAATGTTTTCCAAGTGGCAAGCATGTGATGTTTAGATAATATACCCAAGCTTAATTTATTCTTTCTTTCCTGCCCTCAGTCAAAAAACCAAGCAATGAGCATACATGCGTTTGACCTGAACTCTGATGGGGTGTGTGAGTTGATCACTGGCTGGTCTAATGGGAAGGTGAGTTTATACAGGGGGAAGATGAGGAGCAGTCGATATGGGGAGTGTGTTTGAACAAGGCTGTTAAATTATCTGAAGAGCAACAACCAGAAAACGAAAAACACTTAGAAACCTGAGCACTGCAGACCTATTGCAATAAACCTAGTTTGGCTGGCGAGTGCTGTCCCAAGTGCAAGATCAGGGAAAAGCTGCTTCCCCCGCTTAGCTCAGAGTCAATTGCTAAGGTGTGGCAAGTTGTTTCCATGGCAGCAGAGATCATATGCCACATCCTAGAGTTCTTGAGTGTCTCTATTCGGGTGTGTCTTGAGGACACGCTAATAATCCTCTGCAGTGTGTTCTGAATGTTCCCAAACTACAGGGAAGACAAAGCAGTTATGTAACAGGAGAGCAGCGTCAGTCTTGACTGTGGCAGGATTAATCAAGCATTATTTCATTTTATGTAGAGGCATTCTATACAGCTCAGTTTTAGTCTTTCAAGCCTGTTCCTCGGTGTTCCCCTTCGCCAGAAATGACCGTTTTAACTGCCACATCTCTCCTGGATGCTGCTTGCCAGGTTTTTGTAGAGCTGTGCTTTTTTGTTCACACCTCTTACTACACTCATTACCCTGCGGCACTTCAATAAATTCATATCAAGTTGGCAGTTTGGAGCCCAGATGTGTTGTAACTTACATTGGATTAGATGTGTAACACTGTTAAAGAAAGAACCTCTCCTTGCTTTGCTCCTGTTCTTTTCCACTGGTAGTCTCTACCCAATTTGTGGGTCTGAAATAGTCTATACTCCATAGCAAGGGTAATGCTGTGTCCCGTGCTTTGGAAAATGCACAGTGCATGGAACTGAGCCCACCTCGCCCTTCTTATCAAATGAAAGATAATTGAAGGTTGTGGTATTTGTGTATAAAAATAATTCATCATACAAGGGCTGCAGCTGAGAGGAGAGGTTGTAAATACTGCAATAAAGTTATTTCTGGTTTAGTCCCATCATTGCTGCATCATATGTGCATAACCTTTCCAGTGCAGACTTGCAGTCCCTTTTATTTCCTTCCTTTTTTAGTTTTGTAACTTAGGGAAGCATCTCTGAAGAGAAATTGCTTCTAGCTCCTTCTGGAAGTCTGCCTAGAGGTCATTTCTTAATAGTACTTCTTTCATGTGTGGTGTTTGGATGAGCAGAGCTGCAACTTCACCTGCAGTTCTGTGAGCAGAGCTGGCTTTCAGTTAACAGCTCAGAGTATGGCATGACATGTGTTTTGGAGTTGGCTTCTCTCTTCATGCTGGGGCTTGGAACTTTTTGTTGCTCCAGGTTGATGCACGCAGTGACCGGACTGGGGAAGTCATTTTTAAGGACAACTTTGCTTCCTCGATTGCAGGACTGGTGGAAGGCGATTACAGAATGGATGGGAGCACCCAGTTAATCTGCTGCTCAATTGATGGTGAAGGTAAAAGCATTGTTCAGGATATGAGTGTAATACACAGCAATATCAGGCACATCACATCATCTCAGATTATCTAAACATCATTTTGGTTTCAGCGTTTTGTGTGCCAAATTTCCTTTGCTTTGTGTGCAATTAAGGGAATTTTGAGTTATGCTATCTGCAAACAGGGTTTTGAATATTGCCTTCTCTGTGAGAATCAGCACATGATTCATTATGATCCAAGAAACCATCAAAATTCATTTGTCTAATGGAAGAAACCCCATCTTAATTCAAAGATAATGATATTCAGTACAGACTCTGGTTCTTCAGGCTACATTATAATAGATGAATGTATAGGAAATCTCTTTTTTTTCTATGTTTTAATTCTTTGGCTGCTTTACAGTAGGTAGGGGTGTTTAAAGAACTAAGGGTGTGTGTTTTTTGGTCTTCTGCAAATGAAAGTTTTTATATTAGAAATTTTAGATGCTAACAGCACTTTGTTTCCTGGAAAATGCTATCCTGAGACTGGAGAAGGGGTGGATATATCCCACCATGCATTCAAGAAGTCAGACCTCATTATTGTGAGTGGAAATAAATATGATCAGAGATGATTTAAATAAGCTCAGTATGAATTTACAGGGATGTCTCCAGGAAAGACACTGGTGTGATTATCCGACTCATTGGCGTCAGTGGCCTGAGACAAGCAGGTCTGGCACAACCCATTTGAAACAAAAGCCTGTCCTTGTTAAATAGCAGAGTGTTTTGCTGTCTGTCTTAATCACAGGCTGTGAGGATTTGCTGCACCTGGGCTTCACCTCATAAACCTTTTTCCCAAGCTTTTGAAAGGGCAGCATTGTGAGCAGTTCTGGAGAACCTTTTCCTAGCAGAGTTGTGTAGATTGGTGTCACTGAACATGATCATCCTTCTCTGATGGATCCATTGTAAACAAGCCTTGGCACGATGTGGTCCCTTTAGGCCTTTGTAATTAGTTACATGGAGTTATATAGACAACGTTATTAGAGTTCTACTTGGGACCAGCGTCCTTTCACATGAAGTGTTCTCCTGTGTTGCAGTAGTTTTTGTCTTGCTCTTATTGTCTTGCACTTATTTTAAATAAGTGATTCACTCAGAAATAATAAAGTGTGTCCTTTCATTGGAGGACAGCGTACAAGCTGAATGATTTCAAGTTCCACACAACTTTTTATGGGGCAGCAGTAATTTGCAGTCAGGCAGCATTTTCTTCCCAGGTAAAAGATTTTTGTCCCAGGTTTTCATTGTCAGAGCTGCAGTCAGGGCAGACAGCCTTAGAGCAAAATGAAAGTTGTCTCATCCCCTGTTCAGGTCTTCTGTGTCCACAGACATTTAGAGGTATTTCCATTACACTTGGCTCCATTGGTTTACTGGGAAACAAGTCTTACCCCTTGAAGGGAAGTATCCCTTGATTTGGGGAAAAACTAATGTGAGTAAATCTTGTTTACTGGCTGATTAATAATGACTTATAGTCACTTCCAGACAGCAACAACTCCTCTGACCAGCTCTAGAAAACCAGGCATACATTTTATTAATTTTGCATAATTGTAAACTTGCCTAAGCACCTGAAAGAATGATTGCAGTGGGAATCCTGTTGCAAAAGGACTGGGTGCTGCACTTGTTTGGTCAGGTGAGTACAGCTTAAAGACAGGTTGGAAATTCACCTTTTTTTTTTTTTTTTTAATGTGCAGTTCTCTTGGCCCAGTCACCAAGAAAGTGAGACCTGTGGGTCTAAATCAATGCTCAGGTTTTCAGCTGAGTAGTAGTAGCTGAAGACCAGAACTGCAGAGGTGGTACAAGGGAGTCATGTCTCAGAAACTGAAGTTCTGGGCAGGCTGTTGAAATCTTTGCTGAAATGGGCTATGTTTTGTTTTTGTACAGTCCGAGGCTATCTGCCAGGAGGTGAGGAAATGAAAGGGAACCTAATGGATACAAGTGCTGAGCAGGATCTTATCCGAGAACTTAGTCAAAAGAAACAAAATCTGCTGCTGGAATTGAAAAATTATGAGGAAAACGCAAAGGTACTGCTTGAATAATGTGTAGGGCCAAGACACACCTTCCTGTTGGTATAAATCCAGAGTGATCTGGGAGGCGGCTGTGGGGCAGTTCAGACAAGTCAGAGCTGTGGCTTGTCAGGATGCAGTGAGATTGTCTGCTAGGGGCTCCTGCCTCTGCATTTGGCTTGCTCCTTGTGCAAGTTCAGAACTTGCTTTTTGTATTTTAATAATGCTTTCTTTGCTTCTTCTTCTTGTCAGAGCAGTTGTGTTTAGAGCTGGATCCCCTTCAGCCTTGTGTTTGGCTTATAACTGAAAATTGCAGTTTTCAGTGCATAAGCCATCTTGGGAGTCAGAGGGGATTGTGTGAGAGCGTTAGGTCACTGGGTGAGGGCTGGGAGCACTGCCAGGATGTAGGAATCACCCTTGTGGCTTGATGGTGAACATTTAAAAAAATAGTCTGAGGAAAGAGCAAACTCATGTTTGAACAGCAAATGACCACCATGGCAGAAGCTTGGAATTCTGTAAGATTGTGTTTAAAATTGACATATGTGAAGTGTTTTTTGGGTAGAGGTTTGCATACAGAGCTGAGGTCCATCCATAGTGAAGCACTCAAATTGTAGCCTATGTGTCCACAGCTCTATGCCTAATGCAAACACCACTCGGAGTGAGTGGGAAGTGTCTGGGACTTGCTATAATGCAACCTTCTTTTGAAAGAAAAGAGAACTGACTTGTGCGTGTGTTTTCTAGTTTTTTTGAATGAAAATCTTGAAGTTCTGGTACTGAAGGGTATGTGTTTTGTAACAGGCTGAATTGAACACTCAGTTGAAAGAAGCTGATGGGCAGAGAGGTGTGATTCCAGCGAACACCCAACTCCAGACAGCCCTCTCAGTTAATCTGGGCTCTGACAGCCAGTCTGCCCATGTGGAGCTGTGTATTTCCACCACAAATGGTGAGTGGTAACCTGCAACCACTGATAGTCACTTCATGTAAAAAACCATGCAAAATTTTAGTTATATTTAGCTGCTGATTTGAATGTCTCCCCTTTATTGTCTGTAACGTCCCTTTTGTGGTTTCTTTCCTTTGACAGAGTTTTGAATCAAGCTGTGTTCCCTGGATGGGTCTTAAGGGAGAGGAGTTTGATGGAATTTGTTTCTTATTATGTGTTATTATCTGAGGCAATTAACACTTAACTTGGATGAAACCAGCCTTGGTGATCCCTGCAGCACTTCTTGTATTGACTGTAAACACCCACCCACAGCTGCGTTGGTGAGGGTGTTGCATGAATGCAGCTGGATCTCAGCTGGCTTTACATGCAAAACTGGAACTTCCCCAAGACAGCAAATGCCCCTTTCACCAGGCATGGTAGGATGCAGTCAAGTCCAGATGTGGTAGTCCTGGTGCCTGGGATATTTTAACAATTCAGAGGAGGGATGTAAAGAGTTGAACATGCTTAATTCTGAAAACAGTGGCAGTTCGTTGCCAGAGGACAGCTTTTAATTTGGGAACTGCTTTTTCTTCCTGTTGCTAAGACACAATCATCCGTGCTGTGCTGATCTTTGCTGAAGGCATATTTGAGGGAGAGAGCCATGTGGTCCACCCCAGTCTCCAGAACCTCTCAGGCTGCGTTCGTGTTCCCCTTACTCCACCCAAAGATGTCCCTGTGGATTTGCACATCAAAGCCTTTGTGGGTTACCGAAACAGGTGAGTTTGGTGGTGTGATCTCTGCTGGTGTCCAGCACTGTGGGACCAGGAAACAGCAATAATGTGGTTTCGTGCTTGTCCCATGGGAAGTGCACCGTTAATTTCTGGGTGCCTCATTTCTCTGTCTTACTGAAAAGAGAGCTGGGATGCTTTCTTAAAAACATTGATACTCCTGTGGCACTGAGTTCTTTTCTAGACAAAGTGTAAATGCTCTGAAATGCTCTGTTACATTCTGATTCTGTCTTTAGGGAAGGAATGCACATTTGTCCAGGAGATGTCTTACTGTGGGTGTGTGGAGGGAATACAGAGATGAAGAGGTTATCGTGGCATCCTTAAGGGGCTGGGCCCTGGATGGTGGCTGCTCTGGAAGGAGTACTTGAACACTTGGAGTACTTGGAACACTGTGGAGACACAGCTTTGTCTCTCAGGCTATAAAGTAACCCTGAACCCATTTGGCATCAGGGCAAATAGAAAGTAACACACGCTTGATTACAAGGCAACATTTTTTCCAATCTCCCATAGAAATGTCTCTCCATCGAAAATAAAATGTCTCTTCATATACCCTTGAAAACAAATTTCTTCCTGCTCACATCTGTCTGCCAGAGCTGTTGCTGCCTGAGAAGACATCATTCTTTCCCTGAACAGGGAGGCATATTTTGAGAGCTAGCCACCCACTGCAGAGAGACTGTATGGGATTGAATTCCCTATTTTCTCTATTTGCCTTTATTATTGCTTTTAATAAGACTTCACTGAATTTGTAAAGAAAATATCCAATCATAAAGTAAAATTGTAAATGTATTAGCCTAGGGAGTCTACTTCATTGGAAGGATTATTGAAAATGACAGCAATGGGGAGGTTATCATACCACCTCGTGATAAGCCTGGAATTTCCAAGTTTCAGTGTTTCTTCTGGGGAAGCAGTAAGCACCTGATTATATAACTGAAACTGTGGGGGTCAGTCCCCAGCTAAAAAAGAACCAGGACCCATTGCAATAGGTGAATCCCTGCTATGTTACTAACTCTGTTTTTCCATTGGATTGCTTCCAGCACACAGTTCCATGTATTTGAGTTGACAAGACAGCTTCCCCGCTTTTCCATGTATGCCCTGAGCGACCCAGACTTGGCCACAGAGCCCCTGAGCTTTGTTAACTGTATCATGAATGAGAGGCCACAAAGGGTGAGTTTCTACTCTTCTTCCTGGTTTCAAGTCTTGCATAGGTGGAGGGTTTGCAATCAGCTTGAGATTTCCAATAGCAAAGGAAAAATTATGCTTGAACTGCACCACTGGCTTTAGGAGTCTGTCTGTTTCAAGTCAGCCATGCTTTTTTCTGTCTTTAAAAGGTGATTCAGTTGAGGCATTCCAAGCATCAGGAATTCCTGCAGGAAGTAAAGGCCTGAGATCAGAAGGTGTTTCAGATATTATCTTGTTTGCTGTGTGCCTGCTGACAGCAGGAGACCTGTAGTGAGTGTTGAATTTTGTAAATGAGCAGATAACAGGAAAAAGGCAGCACAGTGCTCAGGTAGTAGCTCAGTTTCAGAGCAGTCTCTGATTGTTGGATTTGATTATTTTAGGAATATTCAGCTTTGGTGCAAGGATTCAACTGTCCTCTTTCTAACAAGTTCATGACATGGGCTTATGGGATGTAATTTAGTAAAAGAAATTTCTGGGGTTCCCTGAACAGAGTGTTCTGGTGCACATCATATGCAGGGACATTTTGTGGTGCCTTTCCACACAAGGGGTGGCTGATGCTCTTAATTTTATTTTTGCAAGATCGTTATGTGGCTGAATCAGAGCTTCTTGTTGCCAGAGGATGCCGAGCTTCAGAGCACTCCCTTTCAGGTTTGCTTCACTTCCCTTCGTAATGCAGGTCAGCTCTGCATCAAAATCAAGCCTGGTGGAGAGGTGAGTACCTCCCTGGATACCCCAGTGAGACCAGTATTCTCATACTGCCAGTAGAAGGCAGTAAAGTGAAGGATGACTAAACAGGCAGAGAAAGTACTCATGCTTTTGGAAAATTCTGTGTCTGTTTTCTGTCGGTGGGTAAAATTCCAGGGCCTGTTAGTGAAGTAAACTGCTTAGTCTGTGGATCTGTAGGAAGGAGAGAAACTATTTCCTCACAGAATGGTTTGTGGGAGCCATCATATGAGGCACAAAGCTGCCTGTAACTTCTACACAGGTCCTGTGTGCACAGATGCCTTTCTATCCCAAACCTAAATTAAAGCCCTTTGAAATCAGTGTCTTCTTGTCTACTGAAAGCTGTAGAGCTTGCCCATGGCCGCTTGATAAAAAGACCTGCTTTCAGCCTGGGCTTTCTTTCCTTTCTGACAGGTTTCCATCAACACAGATGATATTGATCTAGCTGGTGACATTATCCAGTCAATGGCCTCTTTCCTGGCCATTGAAGACTTGCAGGTGGAAGCAGATTTTCCTGCGTACTTTGAGGAGCTGCGGAAAGTGTTGGTGAAGGTGAGGAGGCTTTGGACATTTCTAAGTAGGCAGATGAGCAGTCACTGGGGTTTTTTATGGGAGGATCTCTAAACTGCTTTATCTTTGTTGTGGAAATGAGCCCACCATGGCAGCTGTATATTCTGTGGGACACTCCCAACTTTCTGTCTATTTTTGTTCTGTAAAACAGGCCCTTGGTCCTAATCAGTTGGTTATTAAGAATAAAGTAAATATGTTGTCTGGGAGACTGAGCTCTAGGTTTGGGTCATCTTGCTCACCCCTTCTGGGGGCCAAGTCACTGCTCCTGCAGTAGGGAGTGAGGGGAAGGAGAGCAGTGTCAGGGATGCTGGTTGATTAGGTTGGGATGTTATTTCCTATTGCACTGGGCTGAGGTTTAGCCTGAACCCTGTGTGCCCAGGGTGCCAAGGACCCTTGCTCATGACTGGTTTGCCTTGGACAGGTGGATGAGCACCATGCAGTGAATCAGAGGCTCACTGCTGACATGGCTGAGCACTCCAACCTCATCCGCAGCATGCTGGTTCAGGCAGAAGATGCCCGGCTCCTGGGAGACATGTGAGCAGTTGCTTCCTGGTTTGTGTGTTTGGGGTTTAGAATGGCCAGTCTTGGCTTTTCAGGCAGAAAAGAGCGCAGAAAAACATTGGTGTGATACAAGAGTTGCCTAGTTAGGATTTTTGATGTAGAATTGTACCTCTGATGGTCTCACCATGAGCTCTCCTTGAACCCTTGTCAGGTTCTTTAGGTGGGAAACCAGTCAGGGGAAGGCAAGAGGGCAAGGGTAGGGGCAGGTGAGTTGAATCTACTTCAAGATTGTAAGATATGTTAGCTTTTCCTGCCTTCTTCCCTTAATCTGTGATGTGTGTACTTTTGAGAGCACCAAGGAAGAAATGTTAGGTGTCAGGTTTTCACTCTGATTTGCTGTTTTCTGCTAATGCTGAGATTTACTCTGGAGAGCAGCAGTAAAGAGGCCCAAGCTACTGCAAGGCAGTGGTACTTTCACTGGGAACAGTGGTGTCTCCACTTTGTCTTGCTGGATAAAGTAGCTGCAAAAATAAACTGTTCAGTTTTTTTTAGTAAAATAATGAGTATAACCAACATGTCTAGACAAGTCTGTTGTCTTGTAGCTGGCAGACATACAGGTGACTGTGGTAGACAACACAACCATGTATTGCTATACCTTTATATTGACAAACCAGGAATGACTTTCGTGTCCTCAGAGATGCAAATAACTGGACTGATTGTTTCCCAGGAAAAACATGAAGACACGGTACAGCGAGTTGTATGACCTGAACAGAGATTTAATAAATCAATACAAAATTCGTTGCAACAATCACACAGAGCTGTTGAATAATCTGAAAGCTGTGAATCAGGCAATCCAGAGGGCTGGGCGGTTACGTGGTAAGTCTGTGTTTTTGAAAGCAAAGAGGAGTCTCAGACGCCCAGTGAGGCACATAAGATATGTCCCACAGGTCACCTCGGTTAGTTAAGGGACTTCAGGCTTTTTGGCCTGAAACTCAGTTAGCAGAAGTAATCTTTTATTCTTTAGTCATAGCCAATTATGTGTGACAGTCAACTCTGAGTATCTAGTATAATCTGTGATCACAATTCTAGAAAAAACTATTTGAAATAGTTTCCAGATTTCTGAATGAGGGAGAAATTGATAGTTTTGTTGAACATACTACTTCAAAAATATTTTTAGAATTACTTCAGTTCTTTGTTTAGAATTCTGCTTTAAGAAAAAGCAACTACTAACTTAAGCAGGACTGTTTTATCTGCATTATTAGTCCTGTAAGTCTTTGGGGAGGGAGGTACTTTTTTGTATGTTTATAGCATGCCCCTTCCAACAAGCTCTCATACAACAGAGCTACAGGGGATTCTTCTTTAAAGAAAGGATTTTGTTTATGTACTAGAAAAAAGGTGGTGTTTCATCATGTGTTTAAAAAGTATTTGAAAGAAACCCCTAAATTTTCAGACTGGATCAAATAAGTATTTTTACCAGTTTCTTACTCTGTAACTGAGGTTTTTTAAAATATATTTTCTTTCCTTTTTTTTCCTTTTTGCAGTTGGCAAACCGAAAACACAAGTGGTCAGTGCTTGTCGGGATGCAATAAGAAGCAACAACTTCAACACATTGTTCAGGATAATGCGTGTGGGAACAGCTTCTTCTTAGGGAGAGGAGCAGCAGCTGTGCAGAGGCAGTGATTCCATGCACTGGGCAGATAATGGATGAGAAGCAGTTAATTCAGACCCCTACTCCACTGTAGGGTGAAGTAATGACAATGGTAGTGCTGTAGTTAAGTTGTCTGGTGAGAAATATTACACAGACCAAAGCTCCATGAAGAGAGCATCAGAGTTTAAGTGCAGATGTGGTATTTATGCAAGTCAGTTGTTCACAGTTATTTTTTATTACAGTAACTTATTTATGTATTTAAATATATTTTGTAGTTAAGGCATTGGTCTTTTCCATTAAAACATAGACTGGCTTGACTGATTTTGTTCTGATTTAGTTGGAGAGATGTGTACTGCTAAGTTTATTTGTTGAAAAAACCTAAGCCAAAAAACTTCTCTGGTTTCTGCTGCATAGTTCCTTTACACGTGCTGAAGAGTCCTGGGTTTCATTGCAGAGATGTGTGGCTCTCCAGGTAAACTGCAGAGCAGTTCCTGAAAACCACCAAAGGATACCATCTTTCTGGCTCTTAAGCCAGAGGATCTTTGACAGGTGTCCAGTTCCATGATCTGTGCAGGTAGGAAGTGGTCTGTTTCATGTCCAGCACTCTCCTCACACCTGGATTGCAGAAAGTTTTGCTTCCAGCTACTGGTTCTGTGCTACTGCTGGAAAAACTGCAGGTACTGAGGTGGGCAGGGGTGCATTTCAGGCACACCAAAGCCAAACTGCACACCCAAGCTTGGTGCATAATCATGAAGAGCTGGTAGTACTTAATGGGATCAAAAGAAGGTGGTATTGGAAAATGACTTGGCTCCTGGCTCAAACCTGTTTAATTGTGTGATCTCTTAGAATCAGATTAAAATATTACAGTAAGGCTCTATCTCAGATCTAAAGGTATTTTAGAACCTTTGCCAAAGCAAATTTCTTTTGGAAGCTAAAAATAACCTGCACAGGATGGAGGTTGGGCTCCATTGCTCCTGCCATCAGCATCACCCTTGCCACCATACGATGGTGTTTGTGACGTGGGCAGGGAGGAGTTGGGCCATCTCAAAGTCCTTGGGTGGCTTCTTGGGGCTGTCAGAAGGAGTCACGTCCTCGAACTGGTCTCTCTTATGAGCCACTACTGAATTAAAACCAGCAACCCACCCTTTGTTACAGAGCCACTGGTGAGCATGGTGTGAGTAGTTGAATGGGGAATGTAATTCTTGCTATGTGTTTTATCCCCAAAACTGTCTTGGCCCCTTCCATATGGAGAACTGTGCTGCTGAAAGCACAAACCTGTGTCAGTTAGAATCTGCAGCAGGAGCTCATTTGAATCCTTTTAAGAAACTGGTTGTTAGTCAAATCCAGCTGCTTGGTAGAAGGGTGGTGAGCCACCCATGCTGTTCTAAGCAAGCGAGCTCAGAGACTTCATTATGGAACAGTCTCCTGGCATAAGTGCTGGGCTTTCTGCCACTTGCTGTACCTGTTCCCACTGTTTTAAGCTCTTGTTCTTTATGTTTAAAATCCTAATGCATGCTTGCTTACATTTATGTACTCCATTTAATGATAGAGCAAGAGAGCGGCTCTGATCAGAAAGCAGCTTTCCCATCAGTCTGATTTTCAGGACTACACACACACCAGCCACTGCCAATCCTTGCTCTGTTCTGCTCCTGGCAGTGAGGTCAGTTCTTCACTCACTGTCCAGACCTTTGGTAAGGCTGATTTCCCCTACCTAAGTTTCTGACAACAAATTTGTCATTTATTTTCCTGTCAAACCAACTTTTACCTTTGCCACATGAAAAATGCACATGCTTTGCAAGCAGCTGCATCTAATTGTAAATACAGATTGGTATCCAGCAAGAGCATCTGTAGAGAAAGCTCCCATTACTGGCACTATATAAATGAAGGCTCTGCTTCCTTCAGTAGCTCATGTTATTTGAAATTTTAGTGAGTGAAGTTTTCCCTCTGTACCTGCAGCACCAGTCATGCCTGGGGCTGCCTGTGGCTTTAGGACCTAACAAGAAGGGTGGGAGAGCAGAGACATGTTCATTTTTAAACCTTTGAAAGCTAACTGCAAATTTGGCTTCTTAAATTACTTCATCTGAGTCACTGGAGGAAGAAGGGTGGTTCCTTGGGTGATCAGGTAGATAGGGGCTTGCTCAAGCAGAGGCTGGTATGCCCTCTAGTGTAATACTTACTATTAAAAAGCAGCAAGCACTAAAGAGCCCGACTTCTTCCCAGTCTCCTGGAAGGATGTTCCAAGATCTACCAAGCACATTCTTACGCTCACAATGCAGTCAAAGAAGTAACTGTTTTGTTAATGAATTTACTCCCAACTTTGCCTAGTAGACTATGCTTTGAATAGCTGTGGTGTCTGTCACTTTTGTTCCAACTACCCAAATAATTTCGTGTTTTTTTCTTTGAAACCTCAATTATTTGTCTTGTTCTAGGAGCTCAGAATAAGAATTGCATTCTTCCCAAGAAGAGCTACTGCCCCAATAGGCAGAAAAGTACCTCAGAACCCATGATTCAGAGTTCTGTTGTTGTTTCTAGCTTCATCCCCTTGTCTTTGTAAGTGGCAAAGGAAGATTAAAACTGAGCAAGAGAGTTTTGGCAATGCAGAGATGCTGGCTTTGGGAAACGAGTCAGAATATGAACAAGATCTTGCAACAGCAGCTCAGGGCAACCACCTCCCAGCCGTCCTTCCCACCCAACAGAGCATGAGGGAGTAGCTAGAACTGAGCAGCTGCTCATGATTGGGATGGAACTGACACTGGAACTAGAGTCCTGCACAGTGCTAACAGCAGTGTTGGCCCCTTGCTCTGGCATCTGTGGGGGCTGAGATGCCTTTCCCTTTGGAAGTAATGGCAGGGGGTCCTGCCTACTGCCTCAGGGATTCCTTTTTTGAACTTTGTGTATTGGGATTGAAGCTGAAGGTTGTTGCTCCTGTATCTTCATGGAGACATGCCCATAGGACATCCCACCCACTTGGAAAAGGGTGCTGAGTACTTCAACAGTGAGCCTTCCTTTGAGTTTACTGGTCCTGTGCTGCCAGCTGTGGTCTTAGAGCACTGTGGTGGCCTCCAGCAACAGGCCTGAAATGGGAGAAGGAGCAGACTTTAATCCAAAGCTACCCTCTCCCTACCCAGGAGAGACAGGAGTGATGAAACACGCACACTCCCCACCTTGCTGCAAGCCTGTGGTCTGCGCTGTCTGGCTTGCATGTGCTGAAAGAACACCCGTCTCTCAGTGCCAAAAAAAAGTTTCAGGCAAGCAGGTGCAGGCCAGGGCCCAGCCTCCAGCAGGGTGTTGTGCACTCCGGCTGTCTCCTGAAGCATTGGTACAGCTCTGCTGCACCTCTTGGTAGGCTGGACACCAGAGAGGTGAGTCTGGCACAGTGCTGCTTCCAGTGAATGTGGGGCAGGTGCACAGTATGGAAAACGTGCAGGGAGGTGGTGCACCAAAGCCACACTTACTGCCTTTCTTGCAGTGTTAACCACAGGACTTGGCTGGCTCCTGCCTCAAAACATCTGAGCTGATCTCCAGTGACAGAAGCCATGTTAAAACCCAGATCCCAGGACATAACTGAAAGGACACAAGGCTGTGCTGTTGGGTGACCTCCCTACTACAAACCAGTAAAAAGTAAGTTGCCACATTCCTACTTCCAGTCCCTCGCCCCTGTTCTGAGGCTGGAGCTCAGAGCTGTCTGCATGCCCACCCAAGAAAAGTGTGCAGGAGCAGGTTTCTTCTTGGCTGTTCAGCTTGTAAATTCTTTGGAAAAAGGGCTGCATCCAAGTCTGTCTGCACAGCACTTAGCATAATAAAATCCTGCTCCTTGTTATGGTGCCAAGTCCTTCCCAGTGCCTTTATAGCCTCACTGTCTTCCTTCCCAACTCCAAAGAGTTGTGCTGCTGGAAAAATCTCGTATTTCCCACGGCAGCTCCTTTATTTTTGTTTCAGGAACACAGTTAAGCCCCAGAAGATGTCTTGAGCATTTTGTAACAAAACTTGCCTGACCAGGGTGTGAAACATTTAACTGACCCATTTCCCTTTTTTTTTTTTTTTAATAAAATTGGTCAGCAGCTTGGGACAATGTACAGTTGTAAATCTCACCCTGATGGGTCAGAGATGCCACTGTGCTGCTCCCACAAGAGAACAGCTGGAAAACTTGAAGTTGTGTAACCTCACCCACAGAGCAGTTGAGAGTGTGTTACAATGGACTGAGAAGACCCATTTTTGCAGTTAAAAAAACCCCTGCCCCCACATTATGCAGTGTGATGGAGTTGCCTGAGCAAAGTTTGTCTGTGCTTAGGTCAGAGCTGAACATCTGGGTAGGAACCTCCCCACCTCCCACCACTGCTCTCTGTGACAGTGGTCACACTGCACCATCACTCATAATAGACAAAGGAAAAATCCCAAAATCCTGTTCTGTTTGGATGCTTGTTCAGTCGAGCCAAGCTTCTATGGTTGATGTATTTCACAAACTTCATAGTTTCTTTGTCTCTATAAACTAAGGCCAAGCAGTTGTCCTCTGGATTCACTGTCAATAGCTAGAGGACATAAAGATAAGGGAGAAAATCATCAGTACCACAAAAATAGCTTTGATAAAATTCTTAAGAGAAAACAAAACTTCTTAAGAGTTAGCTAGAAAACTTCTCAAAAGTTAGCTAGAACAAAGGTCTGGTGTTAGAAAATGAACTGTGACACTATGTGCATTTTAATACCCTTTACCCGAAGCATTGTTATACATTAAGGGCTTTGGGACTTCTTACTAGTGACTGCTCAGCACTGTCACTAGAACTGATGCTGAATGTGACCCCAGTGAACAGCACTTCCCTGGAAAACTGTTACCTCTGCTACAGCCTTGTGTCCCTTCAAGGCAGGCTTCCCAAATGGCCCTGGGTGCAGGTGCTATGAGGCACTCTCAGGGCCCAGGTCTTATGCTTTAGATGAACAGCAGCTTCTTGAAGCTGAGGCCAGAGCTTCGCCCACGAGCAGTGACTGGGGCAAGGAGGCTCCAGTGCACTAGTGAGCATCCTCAGCATTATGTTGGCGTTATGACAAAGTGCAATTACGTCTCCACCCTAAAGTTTTATCTGCTTTGCAGCTAGCAACTGAGGTCCTTACCTCTTCATCTTCACCTTTAGCAATGTAGGAAGTAAAGCCACCATATTCAGGATCCCAGTCTTAAAACAGAAAAGAAAGATTCTTAGAAACCTCAGTGCTGTCCAGGCTCCATGCAGCCTTCCAGGAGATGCCATTTTGTCACCCCACTCCCCAAAGTGACTGGATGCAGGGTAAGTATTTACCCCCTGCCAGTCTATTTGTTTTGTTCTGTTCAGAAACAACTCGAAGCAAATGTACTGGATTTGCCTTTTATGGTAGATGGGCTATTTAAAGTTGTTTGGTGCACTGCTTCTCACCTGTAGAACAGTTCTGCCCTAGCAGATATGCCAAAGTATAAAGTTTATGTGCCAGATGGTTTCAGCTGTACATTCTGGCCTCATATGGTCTAAAATGCTTGTGTTTAGAATTTTTTTTTTTTAACCATTATCTAACTAGCAATCAACCCAAATTGCCTAGACATGCCTAAAGTAACTTTTGAAAAGCCTGGGCTTTGTGAATTGGAGGCATAGTGATAATTCTGATGAGGAAAGGACTGGAACCCTTCTGGTGGGTCCTGTGGCCACCTAATCTTCCAGCGTGCCCAGAGCCATTGTGAGCCATTGCTTAGGAGAGGAAAGAGCTGGGAGGCTCAGCCTTTCCCTTTGTCCAAGCGCCACCTCCTGGTGCAAGCGGGAAAGGCCAGAGATGATTCCAAGGCCACAATCCCAAACCTTTGCATGAGGACTACTGAAACCAGGGTTCATGCCGAAGGGAGGACTAGGACAAAGTCTACAGACACCTTCTATGTAGGAAAAAGCAGGGAAACTTTAGCTGTTTTAGCACTGCTGAGGACCTAGAAGTCATTCCTTTATGTAAACCTTGTAAAAGGAGAGTCTGACATCTCTCTCTTTCATCCACTTACCTTCACAGCCACAGAAGAAGAGCAGGTCAAGAGCAAACTCTGTGGCTTGAGAGTCGTGGACAAGAGTGTAGTGCCCATGGGTCCAGCGTCGCAGCTCCCCTGCACACACAGGGGTTCCCGAGCCTAGGAGAGGGCACAAACATCCAGGGAAAGCCATGAAGCCACATCAGCTGAGCTCAAAGCATGTGAGGAGCTCAGTGATCTCACACCCCAGTGAAATTGTCTGCTGGCCCCAGTGAAAAAAGGGTAAAATCACAGATCACCTGTCAATATCTTTCCTAGAGGTGACTCTAGGTTAGGTACTTCTAACAATGTGTAAGAGCGGGACCAAGATTTGCTCCATACAGCCTTTGTTCCTGGTAAGTGTTCTGATGGGATTTTGCAGTAGGACTTGTTTTTTTATTACCTTTCATTCCAGCATCCACTAACTTGCCTGACTTGCATTTTCAAAAATTCTAGCCTTAAACGTCACAGCCACTGTTTTAAATAAACATCACCAATCAAAATCCAAAATTAATCTAATCTTTGATAGTTGTCACTGCTGACACCTAAGTGGTTGTTTAGGCTGACAGTGTTTTCTGAAAGGCTGAATCCTAGTTTTAGGTATCAGTTTTCTAATTCTAAAATTGTTTTACTTCTGACCTGCTCACCTTTCTCTTTTCGATTTATTATTTCGTACAAGAATATGGCTTATATGAAGCAAGGGTATGTGGATGTAGACGAAAGATTAACCGCACCCCCTGAAGTCCCACCCTTAAGACTTAGGTCTGTTCAAAATGGTACCTTCAAAATTAGTCATTGATTTACACCAAATTCTTTCGCAATGGGTCACTGATTTCAGATAAAAAATCTAACGTGCTTCAAGTCCCATGTTTGTGCTGGTGCCTTGTGCTGGTTGCAGTACAAGGTGAAACACCAGTTCCATGAAAATCACTGGGAATTTTGTATGAATCCTTTCACACTACTGCTGCTCTACTCACTGCTCTGTGTCTCACTGTCCTGTGCTTCAGGGGTGTACTCGGGCTGCTGTCGATTGCCATTAGCTGGTTGTTCAGTCTCCTCCTGCTCAAGTTTGGCACTGCTGTGCCCAGTGGTGTCTGCTGCTTGTCCCTCTCCAGCATCTTCATTCTCATCAGAGGGAGCCAGGAAGTGCAGTTTTAGGCCAGTGAAGTTGGAAAGCAGTAAAAATAAGGCCTCAGAGCGCAGCAGCTGCAGGAATTTCTTCAGGGTGTCAGGGAGGCTGTCTTCCTCTGCTGCCTCATAGAGTCTGAAAGACAGCAGATGTATGTCCTTGTGGGACAGCCAAAAGGACCATATCCAGAGGGACAGCATTGACCAGTGCAACCTCATGGTAGCTCCTGCTCAGCCTGATCACCAGGTGCAGCATGCTGTCGTTCCCCACCTTTTATTGGCTGGCCCCCGACTACTCCACTGGATCTCTTTGTTCTCCAACGCTTCACACAGTAGTTGGTATTTCTCTTTCTAGAAGAAAGAGATGCAGAAGTTTAGCTCTCAGGAAAAGAAGGTTGAAGACAGGCGTTTTATTTTTGCTGAGTCCCCATGCAGCAGTGTATAGGCAGTCAAAGGGAATCATTCCACAGAAATCAGAGTGGTTGAGGTTGGAAAGGGCCTCTGGAGGTCACCTGGTCCATTCCCCTTTAGGTGTGAAACTTAGAAGGTGTTTTAACAGATGTGCAAACAAGCCCTTTCCCAGCCTTTGTGCCATGTGGTACCTGCCAGCCCTCTGAGCAGTTCTGGCAGATTACATCAAATTGAACCACTGGGCTCACCTTAAGGAAGTCTTTCAGGAGAATTTCTGATCGCTCCTCAAATTCCTCCTGAATTTGAGCTTGGGAGTCCATGTCCAAATAAACTAGATTGATCCACTCATACAATATTTCATGCTAGAAGGGAAATGGATTAGAACACTGAATTTTCAAAAGTAAAGAAGATTCCCCAATTCCCCCTACCGAGCTGGGCACACTGCTGGATTCCTACACACAAACACACTCCATGGCCTTACTTCATTGCACCATAGGTATTCACCACATTCTCTGAACTACTGTAGGTATACAAAACATACAAAGAAGTATAAGAAAGAAACTGGATACAAACATGGACAGGAAACAAAAAGGAGAATGGGATAAAGATTAAAGCATCCCCAGAGCATTGATGCATTCCCTAACAAGTATTACAGGACAGAGACAGAAATGCAGATATGCAGATGTAAGCTTGTTACTCACATCATAGGGGATGTGTGGGCTCCTGGCCATGGGGGGTTCAATGTACCGTGCAGGTCTGGCCACAGATGGGCCGTGGAACCAACCGCTCACTGCCAGGCGGCACTTGTGCGACAGGACTTCTGACACCTGCAACAACGGCGGGCAGCACGTCACTGCTGACACAGGGACCAGGTGGCACAGGTACCATGCAAACCTGGGACAGGAGATGGACTCGGCTCCAGAGAGCTCACTGTATACACAGAAACGTCAGACAGGGCTACACAAGGACAGATTAGCAGAGAGAGGCCTATTGTCCTGAAGTCTATTGCAGGGTTCCAGAATCCATTCTCTCTCTCCGAGAGTTTTGAGTCATGGATTTTTAAGACAAAATTAAATCACTACCTGAAAACAATCAGGGCAGTGACCAAGTAGATGCTGCCATTGATTAACAACTGTAAGACACAAGCAAGACAAAAATAACCCCCTAAGTGGCCTAGGTCAGGACATGCCCAACCTGTATCACTGATCATCTTCCTCACCAGCCTTCTGCTCTTTGGCCCTGTTTGATACAGTCCCTGGTATGCTCAGGTACACAAGAGTGTCAGATTTCAGTCAGGTGTTTGTGTCACGCAGATCCCCAAATTATTCATCCTGTTCCCAGGCATTTTCTGACAAGTGTCACAGAGTACTCCTTAACTGTAGCAGCATTTCTGCTGCAGGGCACTGAACCATGCCTGCACAGTGCCCCTTGCACTGTTGGAAAAGTGATGGATGGCTTGAGGAGCTCTTCTGGAACAAAGTTATTACCACCATATCAAAAACGTGAGCTAGTTTAAAACAAACCAACAAACAGAAACAAGTGAGAGCTAAATTCACAGCAGTGGCTTGCCAGGATAGTAACATGAAATAGAAATGGAAATCTTTCTTTCCCAGAATGATGCAGCTAGACTGATGGTTTAAAGTCGGCTTTGTTGGTTCTTGTCCTCCTTAAAGTCCTTGAAGCTCTCTCATTAGCACACAGCATTTAGCATGAGTATTCACTCTATTGACAGTTCTTCCTCCTCCCCATCAGGATTATAATAACATACAGAAAGAATAACCACAACAATGAGGATTAAAAAATTAACAAGAGACAGCTCCTTGCCTGGTGGAAAGAGACTGGAGACACTTCAAAGAAAACCAGCGTGTTCCATGAAGGCACTAATGACTTGGTGATTTGTTGGGGCTGAAAGTGTTCTGAGGAAGAAAACATACCCTGGTTAACATAGGCACTGGGACTTCTCTCTGACTTCATGACTCTGTGGCTGGTGGGACACCTGGGTGTAAGGGATGGTGCTCAGAGCAAGGGCTTGGTGAGGAATCAGTGCACCTCTGCATGGAGACAAGAGAGAGTTGAGGCTGTTCAGCCTGGAGAAGAGAGGGTTATGGGGCAACCTAAAGCCTCTTCCAGTGCCGAAAGGAGCTACCAAGAGTGCTGTAGAAGGACTTGGGATAGACAAGGGCATGGAATAACAGAACAAAGGGGATGGCTTCAAACAAAGCGCGGGTATAGATTAGCTATTAGAAAGGAATTCTTTACAATGTGAGGCACTGGCACAGGTTGCCCAGAGAAACTGTGCATGGCCCATCCTAGAAATGCTCAGTGGGGTTTGCAGCAACCTGGTCTAGCAGACAGTGTCCCTGCCTACAGCAGGCGGGCTGGAACAACATGAGCTTTAAGATCCCTTCCAACCCAAACCATCCTGTGGTTCTGCTGCTGGAAAGGGAAGTTATTGTCATCAGCCTGGAGTTCCAAGCACATTTACTGGCATCACTTCCATCTTGCCTCTACTCTTGACCCTTCCAAAAGTTTGTCCGCTGTTGCCTGTTAGCACTGTCTGCAAAGCATGGTACAGCCCATCCCTAAGGGGCACATTTTATTTATACATCAGCTTCTCTGAACAAAGGAGAAACTCCTTATCTCCCTTCTACTGGTTGAGGTGAGAGTTGCTGCAAGGGCCACATAAGCTTCATCTTTTTCATCCACCTGAGGCTGAGCTTGGAGCTTTTACCATCTGTGCTGTACAGATCCAACGTTCCCCCATCACTCTTCTCCCAGGGTGGGACAAGGTACAGGATGAAAGCGATTCTCCGACCTTCCAGTTCATCATCGTGGCACAGCAAGACATCTGCAATTACACACGTTTTGCTGCTGTAGCATCTTTCCAGTACATGCATGATTCATTCCAACAACTGCTTCCCGGCTTTGTCCCCGCAAAGATATGACAAGAAAAAACATGTTCTTTCCAAGAATGGCATTTTCACTCATCAGCAGCCAGCCTGAGATCTGCAAGATTCTCTTCTGTGGAACTGCACTGACAGATGGGTCACTCTGAAAGTGCAGGCAGTTATACACCAATAACAGTTTTTTGTACTTCATTTTCAGACACTGTTTTGCTGCTGACAGCCTCTGGGACCCTCTGGAACTAGAATAAAATTAGGTATTCTATAGACATTTTGTTCCTTACACATGCAGAGAAGCTTTAGGGAAAGGATCACTAGACTGACCAGTATATTCATATTTAGCACAGGATATGTCAATAGTGGGCTCCAGCACTATTTGGGTCACAGCAGAAAGCCACGCTCGAAATTCTTCACACAGAGCATGCCTGAAAAGATAAGCACAAAGTAAGTGTCCTCTTGTATTATAAAACATGCCATCATATACTAAACTACTTTATTGTCTCCCTGCCAACTATTTAAACCATTACAGGTGCTGTTGTTGTGAGAGACAATGTGTTCCTGTAGAACCACAGAGGTGCTGGCCAGGAAAACAGTGCAGTGCTCACAGCACTGCTGGCAATAACCAGCAGCAAGCATGCAACCAGTTGGAGGGTGCACCGGGAAGTGTTTCAGAGGGAGGAGAGCTGAGTATGGATGAAAGCTGAACAGACTTCAGTGCCCATGACAAGCACAGAGCAGATTCAGCGCTCCAGGGCCGGTTTTTGGCCCGAGTACGGGGCAGGAGGTGGCCACACCGCAGGGCCACCCCGCTACTGCCTTCCCTGCGGAGCCACCACGGCTCTTCCCCACACCCTGAGCGGGTAAAGTCCCCAAGCCTACGCTTTACCTCAGGGCGGCGATGTGGGGCTCCGGGCTTGCCCCCAGCTCCTCGGACTGCGGCGGCCCATGGAAGAGAAGAAGGGACGGGGGTTAGGGTGGTTCGGCGGGCCAAGCTCGGCCCGGCCCGGCCCGGCCCTGGGCCCACCTGCCGCAGCGAGAGGAGGTCGTTGCGACGCCCGCGGAAACCGAGGCCCAGCAGTTCATCCCGCAGCGCCTCCGTGAAAGCCGGGCCCGCCAGAAATCCGGGAATAACACAGTGCCGGAACGGGGCCGGCTCCAGCACCACCGCTTCTGCAAGAGAGAACCGTCGGTGAGGGGCGGGGAGCCGGGCCGTCCCGTGCTGGAGCCGCTCCCCGCGGGCCCGGCTGGGCCGTACCGGATGGCGGACGCCGCTCCCGCCGCCCACCACTGATCGACCGCTCCCGCCGCCTGTTCCCGCCGCTTCTCGCCATGTCCGTGGTGCCGCCCAACCGCTCGCAGACCGGCTGGCCCCGCGGGGTGAACCAGTTCGGGAACAAGTACATCCAGCAGACGAAGCCGCTTACGCTGGAAAGGACCATCAACCTGTGAGCGCCGCCTCGGGCCTGCCTGCTCTGCCCCCTCCCGTCCCGCCCCGCTGGCGAGTTCATCGCCGTTCCCTCAGCAGGCTCGGCGGGGTTTTCCCTCGGTGCCCGCTGTGCGACGCCCGGAGGGTCCCGGCCCTTCGGAGGGCTGGGGGCACAGTGGCGGCAGAGCCCGTGTGCTGGTGGGGGCCCGCCCCCCTCGCAGGGGCTGCTGAGCCGCGCTGAGGGTACCGAGGGCTTCGGGGGAGTGTGGAGTGTTTGCTGTAAACGCTTTAGTGCTTAGAAACAGCGTCTGGCCCGGGAGGTGTGAACCCCAAGTAACATAGGAAGGGGTTCAGTGTATTCATCATCACAAACGTTTTCGCGCTCTCACAGGCATCCAGAAAGGCGGCAGAGAGAGGCAGGGTTTTTTCTTGGCCTCGCTGGGATTTGGGCTGACCCTAGGCAGTCAGTGGGATGTGGCTCGATGTGCCTGGTATTTGTGGATTGTCTGGTACAGGTGTTGGAGTTAAAATTCAGAGTGTTTGCTATCACAGAAAATCATCGTAGATACAAACTGCTTACTAATAAGTATTTCTATATTTTTATGAGAAGTTATATATTTTTGCTTATTCCAGTAAACTCGGGTGAATTTGGGATGTGTTCTTTGCTGTGTGCATCTGTCAAGTTGCAAGAACCAGCAAATGTCAGCCGCAACAATCAACATTCAATTTTAGCTTTAATCACTGACAAAATTGTGTAGCTGAGTTTATTCACAGAATTGTGTGAAAGTTCAAATACAAACTTCAGAAACTGGAATATTCCTGAAGCAAAGACTCATCATGAAGCTGTGTTATCAGCAGCATTTTTTTAGGTTGCGGCTGAGGGTTTTGATGTACAGACTGATGTACCCACATTAGTATAGTATGAGTTAGTGTAATAGGTTGTTATTATTAAAACCATTTGTGTATCTAAAAATGGAATCGAATGGAAAAAGAGATGTAGATGGTTTTAAACTATAATTGAAAGTGGGGGAGCTTGTTAGTAAATGAATCTGTGGTTTGGAAACTGGTTGTTTTGGCTCACTTGTCAACATGAGAAAAGGCTCTAACAATAGCAACTGGCTTGTTATTTTAACCACTATAAAACATGAGGAAAATTGGAGGAGGAAGGCTGGAATTTGAGGGGAGAAGAGTGTATGCTACTGAAGTTTGACATGTTTGGGGAAAGAATCCTTGCCAAGAAACATCTTAAGGAAAACAAGATCAGCCATTCATTCTGTTAATTCAGTTTCTGTGTGCCACAAGTCAGTAAAACCATGGTGATAATTCATCGCTGCTCTGCCCAGAGCCATTTTCTTCTCCCTTTTGACTTAGCTGGGTGAGTCTGTCTTTCCTCCCGGTCTCCTGCCATCCTGTTACATGGATTTAATTGTACAAGAACACTCCTCTCTTGCCCTCTATGCTGTCCTGGACTGACCCATTTCTTGCCTAACCTTTCCTTTCTTTTCTGTTTTCAGTCCCTCTTACCTGGAGGAATTGCTGAGCTTCTGCTGCACTGTCAGCAGAGTGCAGGGGCCCAGCACCAGCCCAACAGAGGGATCTGCTCACACTCTGCTCAGCATTTCTCTTCTTCTGTGATCCACATATCTGATTTCCCACTTCAAAACAAAACCACTTCCAACAGTTTAGTTCTCCGGCTCTCATTACATCTGCAGAAAAAACTGCAGTCCTATGCAGCTTCCTTCCTCCCTTCCCAGCAGAGCTTTTTCTCCAGTCTCTTCCGGCTACTTTCAGAGTTCAGCTGCCTTTTCCCTGCGGCATGATCAAAGAGGATGGCTGTTGAATGACAGTTGGTTCTGTGCTTCTTTTTCTTCTTTTGAGCCTTCAGCAGGTTAGAGTGCAGCTCAACAGGACTATCTGTGCTTGTGTGTTCCATAATGCAGATCTCCCTGGGGCCTCATAAGCCACCAGCAAAGATTTTAGCCCTGCACTGACTTACCCATCAAGCAGTGAAGGGTTTGCCTCAGGCTAGATGCTGTGTCACGGTGATTTGAAGTTAGATTTCTTGTCATACAGTAACATTTTTTCTCTTCCTTGTAGGTATCCTCTGACAAATTACACATTTGGCACAAAGGAGCCTCTGTATGAGAAGGACAGTTCCGTGGCAGCTCGGTTTCAGCGCATGAGAGAGGAGTTTGACAAGATTGGCATGAGGCGGACAGTGGAAGGAGTTCTGATTGTGCATGAGCACAGGCTGCCCCATGTGCTGTTACTGCAGCTGGGTACCACTTTTTTCAAGCTGTAAGTGTTTCTTAAGTGTAGCTTCAGTTCATTGTCCCAGATCACTAAACACGCAGGCTGGAGGTTAAACTGTGGCCAACTGCTCAATGTTTTGAAAGGGATTCATTGCTTGTAAAGACTTTGTCTAGAAAGTAATTTCTGAACGTGTGGGACTTTCATCTAAAGTGTGTTTGTTTGACTCTGCTTATGAGCGGGACTGACTGGGAATTTTAGTTACAGTGCATCACTACAGTAAAATCTTGTTTAAAACTCTTTATCAGCACTTAGTGTGTTGTACTTGCATTGTGAAAGCTATTTTGCTTCAGTAGTTTATGCTATGCCCACAAAAATCGGCAAGAGGAGGTCAAGGAGTAACCCTCTGTAAATGCAGAATGATACCTGCTTACGAACTAATGCCTGAGCTGGGATAGCAAGAAAAGTAGTCATCTAAATTTGAGAAAATTGCTTCAGTTCGTCTCATAGTTATCACAGCCAGAGTGAAGTTTTAGAGTTTGGATGTGGTTGTAGTGATGGTGGTGATTTTCTTTTTTAAACTAGATGGCCTTGACTTGTCTCATGTTACCCTATTTGTGTTCTTGTTCTTCTGTTTTAACATTTTATATTCTCAATTTTGTGTGTGTGTTAAGTCTAATTTTACATCTAGATTAGTTTTTGACATCTTCATTTGAAGGGTTGTTGCGGACAAACTAGGCAAGACTGAAATGATTTGTAAAGTGCTGTAATGATGAAAATGAGTAATCCTGCATCATTTCCCCACATGAGTTTTATTTTCTGCTTTCTGTTTGCTTCAGTGAGTGCTGGTTTTGTGATGAGAACAAATACAGGCAGTATTTACACCTCTTCAGAGCCCTTCAGCTTCTGGTTGTTATTCTCAAAACTTTACCCTTTAAGTGTCCCGGTTATTATCATGTGTATTGTTATGCTTTGTTCTGCTGAACTAAAAGTACTTCACGCAATGGTTATTTTTATAAGGGACAGAAATAGCCATTTTAGTTTAGGTTTTGGTGAAAGCTGTCCTGCTGTCTTCAAATTCAGCAAAGCCAGATTTGGAACTTCTGACTTAAGAGCCGTAAGTGAATTCGTAACTCCTTACCTGGAAGCACACTGGAACTTGCCTGTGAAGATTGGTAAATGCAATAAAATAACTTTGGCTTTCACCATTGATTATTTGAACAGACCGGGTGGTGAACTGAATCCAGGAGAAGATGAAGTAGAAGGGCTCAAACGCTTAATGACAGAGGTCTGTTTTCTTTCATTATGTTGCTATAGCAGAATGTTGCATTACTTCAGAATTACCAGAATAAGCTAAAGCATTAGAGTAGTCTTCTTGCCACAGTTGTTATTTTGTTGCTTTTGTGATGTTCTCAGGTAGTTTACAAATAAAGCAGTCAAAGTTTCATTTATCTGCATCATGAGTGTGACTGACTCCTACCCGCTGCTCAAGTCCTGTGTTCATTTGCAGCTTTGCTTTCTGACTGGTTTCAGGCAAGTGAGTGTAGAGATGAGCAATAAAGTATATTGTGGAGGACAACTGATGGGGACTTGCCTCTGAGATAGTCCTCCCAATGCACCATTTTCTCCAAGTAGATAAATTAATTCTGCTAGATAATGTAACAATGTATTTCATTCTTCCCATTGGTCTGATAGAACTCAGTCCAACTGAGTACAGCATAGATTTTGAAAAGCTTTCTAGAGTGCCCTTGTCCTACCAAGGTGAGGCTTTTACTAAAAAAATCTCACTTTACACAAAAATACTGTACAATTCTATTGAAAGCTGTCTCAGAGCAGTTATGAACTACATCAGACGCATATTACAGCAAATCTTTGTGCTTCCAGTATGTGTTTACTAAGAATTGCCATGAGGTAGTTTGAGGTCTGATTAGTACTGGATTTTTGATAGATACTGGGTCGTCAGGATGGTGTTCAGCAAGACTGGGTGATTGATGACTGCATTGGCAACTGGTGGAGACCAAACTTTGAACCTCCCCAGGTGAGTGCTTCCGTGGGCTTCCATCTTCTTTGGTCAAGTTCTGTTTGTACTTTTAAAAGCCTTCAGCCTTCCACGTGGGCTTCTTGAGTACCTGCTGCATGAGCAATTAGTTTTCCTGGGTTTTAGCTATTTGATCTCCTTTCTATGACTGAAGAGAAACTACAGCCTTTTTTTTTAATGGAAACTCCTGTCTCCCTTCTCATACCTCTCCTGATGGATGAGAAACCAGTGGATGTAATAGCTTGCAGTTCTATTCTGAAACAGATGCGCCATTTAAATTCCTTTTGTAGCCACAATGGAAACTACTCTTGCACTGCTGCTTATGGAACAGATGACCTGTGAATAAATTAGTCTCACTACCCTATTTCTAAGGGCTTTAATATTGAAAAACCTTGCTTAGTTTGCTTTTATGCATTTTTGTTTTATTGGGTTGTTTTAACTGCTCGTGAGTATTGGTGCCACTTTAGAGCCTGTCAATAGTTGTGACAGCAACAGCATTCCTTTTTAAGTACTTTCTTGTGAAAATGGTTTTCTTTATTTGATGCCAAGAAAGAATATATGACACACTGAAAACTTGTACAGGGCTTGATAATTTATAAAGGAGCACTTAAAATTTACACAGTATTTTCAAAGCTCTGTACAACTGCTTTTTTACCATTTTCCTTCTAGTATCCGTATATCCCGGCTCATATTACAAAACCGAAAGAACACAAAAAGCTTTTTTTGGTCCAGCTTCAAGAAAAGGGTAAGTGTTTGTTTGCATCAAAGGCTTGAATTTGTAACAATGTTTATATGCTTGCATTTCATACAAGGAAAAGTTGTTTGCAGTTGATCACTAACAAAGTTAAATGCTGGTATTTGTTTTGAAGGTAGATGATCCTTTGAACATAAGTTCCTAGTAAATTTTCATTCCTGCTCCTGCATCAGTCTGTGTATAGCAAGTGAATCTCACATTTAACTAAAAAAGGAATAAACCTGCTTGAGTGCTCCATGTATGAACTTGTTTTGAGGTCTATGTGAGATGATGATACCTTGGCTGAATGTGTGCTGGTTTTTCTGATTCATCAACCTGTATTTGTTTTTAGCTTTGTTTGCAGTCCCCAAAAATTACAAGCTGGTTGCTGCACCATTGTTTGAGCTCTATGACAATGCACCAGGATATGGACCCATTATTTCCAGCCTTCCTCAGCTTTTGAGCAGGTGTGTTGTGTTTGTATAGTGGTTCTTGGGAACATGTTTGCTGTGGGACATCAGAGCAATGCAAGGTGCTACAGAAACCAACCTTAAAAGATGGCATCTATCCCAAAGATTCTGCCTCAGATGAGCTGTGATGGACACTTTCGAGGCCCTGATCACAACTGGCTAGCACCAAAGTTCTACCTAGCACTTGTAGCTAAGGAAGACATGGAAGACAGTGAGGATGAGGCTATGCACAGAGTAAGGAACAGCTTCTTGTAGCTGTTAGGGACAGCTGGAGAGTTAAAGCCAGGATGTGAGTTTGAAGCACTGAATTAGGTGTGCATGTTATCACAGCTTTGTGCTGGTTAAATGTGGTTGGTTTTTTACACTCTCTAGTAGAGTTAATGAAGTGCAGCATCTTCATGACACAAATATCTGTAGGGACAGCTGTATTTTTTTCATTTCTCTTGCAATGTATACGTGCTTTTGACTTTTTTACCTGGAAATGGCTTGTGGCTCATCTCTCCAGAGCTCACTAGTCTCACTGGTCTCTTACTTGAGAGAATGTTCAGGCATGCCAGGAGTCCCACAGCCTGCCAGCTCTTCCTCAGGGAAGTAGTTCTATCACTCACTGACTATGATGAAAAAAATATGTTAGCAGAATGTTAGCACTGGTGTTGCCCATAATATTCTTGTTTCCTGCTGAGTATTTTATTCTCTAGCCCAAATTTAGGCTTCCCCTCCTCTAAAGACAGCAGGTACTTCCTCTTGAGTACCAGCAAAACACTGTCTTATGCAGATTGGGTAGTGGTGACCAGACCACCCAAAGGCTGGGCATCTGGAAGCTGAGATGGATGCTTGCTTCCACAGTTATTTATGAAACTTAGTTGGGAAAAATTCTCTTTTCAGTATATCTGTATGTTCCCCTTGGAACACGTAAGGTTGGCCTGGCAGCAGAAATGCTGCAAGAGTTGCTGATGGAGGAATGTAACTCTCACTGTGATTTATGCATCTATGAACCTGTTTCAAGAGATGAAATGTTAATAATTAGTTCTTGCAACCATAAAAGACAGTTGTGCAATGCTAGTGTAGGATTGGCTGTTAAAAATTATGCTCCTTGCTATACTGTAAAGCTGTCTTATTAAAAAATGCACTTTTGTCCTGTCAGGTGGAGGCTTATCCAGAGCAGAAACAAAACATTTGTTTTTCATTCAAAAATGCCCTTAAAAAAAGGATGAAAATTCCTCACTTGGTATAATCCTTTTAATTTTAGGTTCAACTTTATTTACAACTGAATTCCTATACACCTGAAGACTCCAGTAGAAGAAGCCGTCTCTGTGAGCACAGCTTTGAACTGTAGAGAAACGAATACGTGTGACACAAGGATTTTTTTTAAGTTTTTCTGTTCCTGAAGGCCACTAAACATTCTATGGTATGAGCAGAGAAGTGAATCTCAACTGTTTAGTTAGAGAGATGGCAATGGGCTACCAGTCCCTTTTCATTGTAATACTCACCAGTTTTTTGTTTTGTACAACATTAAACAATATGGCTAAGATTCTGTTTGTCTTGGGTTTTTTTTGTTTGGTTGTTTTTTTTTTTGTTTTTGTTTTTTTCCTCTTCTGTTTATTAGTTATTTTATTTTTCCTTATTCTCCTACTTTTAGGTGCATATTTGAAACTTCATTACTTCAGAAATACTGATGATTTTGGAATGAGGAGGAGCTAAGCTGTTCAGGGCCCATTCAGATGCTGCCATTTCTATCCCTGAGCTGGGAATATCCCTAGGATCGGGGAGAACTGAAGTAGCATAAGTGGGTTCAATATAATTTTGAGTCTTAATTAATCCGGAGACCAGAACTGCTTTTTTGAGGGAGAATGAGTACTTAAAAGCAAGTGTAGCCCTTACTTTTTTTACCAGAACTGATCTGTTTGTACAGGGCTTGGAGGAGATGCAGCATGCATCTGTTCCTTCACTGCCCCCTTAAGACAGTAACAACCCCAAAAATTCTGTTGGACTGGTCTGACGTATGATTAAAATAGGGAAAATGAAGTTAATTTTGTATATTTTTCCTTAGCTATGGGACAGAGTCAGGGTCACGCTGAAACACTTAGCCAATGCTACATGCAAGTGGTTCCACGTTATGCTGTCCTGTGCTGGCTCATCCTGCAAGTGATACCCACACTTTTGCTTTTTCTCAACATTTCAGTCTCTCTTAGGCAGTAAATATCAATCTTTCTGATTCTGGGGTTTTTACATGCTTGGCTAAATGTAACGTCCAGTTGGATGTGACACTTCCCAATGCTTTTAGTCTTCCATAATTTTGCTTAATGCATCTTTAGAAGATATGTTTCCAAGTTCTGCCTCTGATCAGAAGATGCACTGTTGCTTGTGCACTGTCCTCTTTTATGAAGGCAGACTTGGAGAGTGCCTGCTGCCAAGAGAACTGAATCTTGCCAAAGTGCTTGGCTCTGCTGCCATCTGCACTGGTAAGCAATGTACAGAACAATCCTGACAGCTTGGTGCTTTGGTCAAATTGAAGCTGTGCAGTATGACAAATGTACTGCAAAATGCTGGAAAAGGTAGCGCAAGGGCTGTTCACTTTGGTCCTATGGATGGATGGCCCAGACAGATGGTGAGTAGAATGTATGGTTTCTTAGCTGCCAGCTGGGGGAAATAAAGACAGTAGGAGAGTGGAAAACAGAACCCTTTTTGCCCGAGGAACTAAGGAAGGGCAGGTAGAAGATCGGAAGTCAGGTGCTGCAAGAACAAGAAGCCGAGTGCATCTTTTGAGCCCCGGCACTTAAAGCACCTCTCACCTTACCACACGGTAATTTGTGAGCCTAATTCATGTTGCAGGCTGCCTGCGGCAGGGCGCTGCTCCTGCCGTCTGTACGCGCTGTTCTCCGCCCCCCTGCCGGTAGGTCTGGGGGCTCCCGGGGGCCCGCGTAAGCCCCGCAGGCGCGGCCCCGGCGGAGNACGGGCCCTGGACGTCGCCTACTACCTGCTCTCGGACAGCCTCTGCGTCTGGGTGAGCCCGCGGCGGCGGAGGGGCCTGCGGGCCCTCGGCCTGCGGGGCTGGCGTCGGGATCCGCCTCTGCCGGCACCTCCCCGCGACCGGGGGGAGGCGGGAGGCT
>WBMY01011372.1:339712-370673 GCA_013397315.1 Donacobius atricapilla | reverse complement strand
AGCCGAGCGCCCCGCGAGTTCAGCCCGCGGCTTGTGCTTCCCTCCCCGGGCGCCCCCCGCTCTTCCTGGCTGTTGGGAGCGTTTGCCGCGGTCCCAGGCGCTTGCTGGGCTTAAGCTTACCCAAGCACTGCCCGACCTGCTCTGCCAGAAAGCTGAGTAAGAGGCTGTCAGGTATTCGAGCCCAAGCCTTGCCTGCCTTTATTTATTATTATTATTATTTTTTTTAAATAACACTGAAAGTCTTGTAGGTAAGAGGAAACATTCTCACCATTTAAGAAAAAAAAAATATGGATCTTTTAAAGTCCAAACTTCATAATGGTTTATGAATTTTGGCTCACTGATTTGTAACTGAAATAAAGGCTTAACAAGAGGATATTAGAAACCGTGCTGAGTTGTTGCTCTTGAAGTTTTCATGTCTGTCACTCAAAGGCGGCAGTAGTTGGACATTTGCTTCACAACGTACTTGCTTAACTGAGGTGCTGATTTTTAACATACCAAACACATTCATCCTGTTGAAACCCAGTCTTGGCGCCTTAAGAGTCCTGGAAAAGTTTATTGTATGTCCTTTGGAAATGACAGGGCAAAGCTGCTTCATCATCCACCTTCTAGCCTTTTTATCATCCTGCTTAGGTCAAAAGTTAATTAAAAGTGCTTTTGCCACATGTGAGATAGCAGTTTTCCCCAGCTCATGTGTTCTGCTTCTTGCTACTTTGCTGTAAAGAAGTTTCCCCAGAAAGCCTCAAGCAGTGTTGTTACTGAAGGAGTGCGTGCTATTCAGCATGTTTTGTGGCAATCTCTGAATCCTCTTACTGCAGCAACAGATTCAAACTGGATTTTTCTCATCTGCCATATGTTAAACAAAATAAGCATCTTGGTGATCCCTAAGTTTTGTCCCAATGTTCTTTTATGAAATTTACTAATCTTTATGAAATAATTCATTGTGAAGAGGTAGAGCAGTTTGTTGGCTTTACTGGTGTATCAAACTGACTGTGTTAGTATTTCTAGAAAAAAAACCAGCTAAGACTTATCAGATACTTCATGTGTTTTGGAAGAGGCCAGGCTTAAATTTCACCAAAAAAAAAGGCAACTAATACTGTTCTGTGAACAATGACAGGTTTTGTTACACTCGTTCATTCCCCTTCTCTCCCTTCTAAATAGGGCAAAAGTATTTGTCGCTGACTGCTTTATTTCTTTCCAGGTACTAGTGAATACTGCCTGCTGTTTTCTAATGTTGGTTGCTAAGCTAATCCAGTGTATGGTGTTTGGTCCTCTTCGTGTCAGCGAGAGGCAGGTGAGACAGCAAACAAGGAAACTATGAAACATGACAAATGGTGTGATTTCTATATGTAATTGCTGAAACTGCACAAGAAAAATAAATTTTATAATATATGTCTTACGATTTGGTTAGCTAATATATCCATAGCCACAAGCTTCCAGTTCATTTCTAAGGGAATTTTTCCTATTGTATTTTATAAGCCTACAGTCAACTTGAAAATCCTGTTTCTTTGATGAACTTTGTCAGATTTCTTACAAGTGCAGCTCACTTCAAAATACTTGTAACGTGTTCTCTATCCTGCCTGCACCTGGCAACATTTCTCCATTGCGTTTTGTAGTTGTCAGCACTGGCAGTCTTGCGTTCCCTCTTTTATACCTTGACTGCTGGAGAAGTGCTTTCCATCCTCATACACTGAGTGGATGGTTTATCAGCCTGCAGGTTTAAGAGGGAGTAGGTGAGAAAGTCTCAAGAGAAAGGAGGTGAGCAGGACTGAAAACTGAGGCTGTATAGTCCTGCTCTTGGCTATGTGAGAATGTTTGTAAAAATTCAGCAAGGGAACCGTGAAAGCCCAGAGTTTTTAAAAACAGGATCGTGCAGAAGATGAAAGCAGCAGCAGGACCTTGCATAATATCTCTGTATTTTTTTTTTAAAAAAGTAAGGCAAATGCATAAGTTGCTTGTATCAATGCAGTAACAGTGGTTTGGAGTGTGTTCACGTAGTAAAACGAAAGTCTGTAAAAAGAGTTCTTTAGGAGGAATCTGGCCATGATGATTTTTGACGTCCAGAACTGAGGCATACAAAGCCTCATGAGTAACTGTGTATCTCTCAAAGCCTACTGTATTTGTAATTCATACCTCGTACAGGCCCTGAGTGGTGTGTTGAAACCAAGGCACTATCAAATTGCAGTGGACCAGATTTTCTTTCCAGTCCATGTTGACTATAAGGATGTGGAATTCTAACTGGTGATGGTTTCCGGGATATTCTCTACCCTCTTTAAAACTGAAGTGAAAAGCAGTAGCAGTATGGATCCATTTGTGTTTGGGCAGTGGGAGTTTGCCTCAGTTGTCATGTAAAGGAAAGCTGCTTATTAATACTGGTGAGCCCAAAACAGCAGCATCGTTAAGGAATTCAGGGCCTGTCTTAACTAAACTCCTAGTGACTTCATTGTATGCTTTAACAAAACATTTTGTTTCATAATTTTTTTTATCCCCTCCAAGCTGGCTTGCTGTCTGCTGCTTGAGAACATTATATTATTTCTTTCATATTTCACATGTGTGGGAATGGTTTTAATTTTCATTGCTCATCCATCTCATTCTCCACTGTAGGCATTGTGATTCTTAAGCACAGATTTTGTCATCTTTTCTTAATCATCCATACTTTGTTGCAGGTTTTTGGAAGCAAGATGCTGGGCAGTTTGAGCATCTTGAATAACTGTGGCAGCTCTTCCAACAGAGAGGACTGTGTGTTAGCAGCCTGGTAGCTGAGTTGCTAGGTCATGAGGAATCAAACTGAGATCAAACTTCCTTGGTGTAGAGCACTGTTTTAGGAATATAGCAGGGAACGGCATTGTGTGCTGTGTAGCACAGTTATGCTGCCATGGTACAAGAAACTAGTTACACAGTAAGGTCTGTTAGTATTTTTAATATGTTTCTTACTTGAGTAAGGGTAACAGTATTCAAGGTGTGTATGCAGCAGACTTCAGCTAATGTATTGTTGCATTTTTATCTCCCTGGGTTTTTTTTTTCCCTTTCCCTTTCTCTTTTCCCCTCCTTCTCTCCAATGTGTGGATTGTCAGTGCTTTCACTACAGTAACTAAGTCTCTTCCATTACAGCATCTCAAGGATAAATTCTGGAATTTCATTTTTTACAAGTTCATCTTCATTTTTGGTGTGCTGAATGTTCAGACAGTGGAAGAAGTAGTGATGTGGTGCCTCTGGTTCTCTGGACTTGTGTTTCTCCATCTGATGGTTCAGCTCTGCAAGGATCGCTTTGAATATGTAAGTTTTGATTAAGGGCTGTCTTTTGGGACATGCAAATTCTGTATCTGGTTCAGGCACTGGCTCAGATAAGGTACAAACAGATCATCTGGACCTTTTCCGCCCCCTGCGGTGCTGAGCACGTGTACTTCCCATTAGCTTCAAATACTTGCTTTAAAGTACAATGTCAATCTTCCTCCTTCACTTTTCCCATGAGACAAATGGAGCTGAAGATACTTATTTTCTTTAATAAATTGCTCCTTATATGAGCCCTGTAATTACTATTACGTAACTGCATGAGATGGCTTCATAGATCTCCTTAGTTAAGACATCTTAACAGAACATCCCTTAGATTGGTGCCCTTTAGGGTTGGCCTATGGAGCCTGTTTCTGCAGATTCCTGTGCTCAGGTTTCACACTCAGGTATACTGACTTTTGACTGCCAGTGTCTTCCCATATACTGTACAATTTTCTCTCTAAGCTGCATTCCACTTTCTGTTAATAGCAGGAATAATTAGGTAGAGATGCAGAAATTGAAGGCTAGGCAAGGAAGAGGAAACTGCAAATTAAACAGTAAATTTTGGCCTTGCAACTATAATGGGCCTGCATTTTCCTAGTCTCTGCTATCTGGCATAGAAGTTTGACCTGAGCTGAATCCATCAATTTCTTTTTAGTAGATCTGGGCTTTGCAGGTTTTTTTTTGGTTTGTTTTTGTTTTTGTGGTTTTGTTTTGTTTTGTTTGTTTTTGATAATGTCCAGTAAGGCCAGTTAATTCACAGGTAGCTAAGCGCTTAAATTTAAAACTGAATTGGCTATGGTTAGGAGAATTGAGGCAGCAGTGAACAAGGCAGTCATCTGGTATTTTTAGTGTTGTTCAGAAAGCTTTGAACAAACAAAGGTCTTGTGGGAAGAAATCCTTATTATATTTCTTTTGCATTCAAAGCATGCATTGTCATTTTTTGCTTGGACAAATGATATTTATATGATTTGCCTTGTGAGGATGGTGCATGTGGAGCTGAACCAGATATAAAGAAGTAAGAAAGAGCCCATTTAAAAACACAACATGGGAATCAACTTTGTTAATCAGATCAGAGTGAAGCTTTGGGCAACTCCTTTCCTTGTCCTGTTCTTTCTCATCCTGTCCTGGAAAAAAAGAGGATGGACCAACATCCCCTTGGGTTGCCTTTGATTTGAACAGCCTAGGTGTAGCCCTCTCTTAAGGTAGTTTAGGGATTTAGCACACTTTGCATGCTATTGAATGACACAACTGTTTTTCAGCAGAGTCTGTCCAGCAGTCTCTAGGTGCACCTTAAATGTTTTTTTGGGTAGACATCTCTTTTTTGACAGTGGAGGAGCTACAGGATGGAAGACCAAACTGGACAAGTTCGGATCAGCTGTTTGGTGAAAAATTGGCAAAACTTTGCTCAAAGACTGTGTGTTAGGTTAGATGTCTTTGTAAAATGCTTATTAATCCTAAGCACATGCTGTGGATTGGTGCAGAAACTACTGTTTCTCTGGTTTACTTGCACAGGTGATTTAAACAGCTTAAGTAATCATAATAATTGTAATAAAAAAACCTGATTGTTAAAATGTGACTGTAAATGACAGTTACATGAATGAGGCTTTGGGATAGTGTGTGGGTTAAGCTTTATTCTCCATAATTTATTACTACATTGCATTGTGAAATTGGTCTTATACTAGAAAGCAAAAGATTTTCCTGAATGAGGTTTTGTTTGGTGAGGTGACACTGGAAGGCAGGGTGGATGAAGTACTCATTTAAACCTGGCATGTGTTTATGTGTTTGTGTTGCAGCTTTCCTTTTCTCCTACTACACCCATGAGCAGTCATGTCAGAGTGCTGGCCCTGCTCATAGCCATGCTCCTGTCCTGCTGTGGATTAGCAGTTGTTTGTGGAGTTGTTGGCTACACCCATGGCATGCACACGTTGGCTTTCATGGCAGCAGAGGTGAGACTTTCTTCATATGTGTTGTGGTTTCTGCTTTGCCTTTGACCCCTCACTTAGGGGTATCCTGGTACACAATGGATTTGCATTTAATTCCCATAAGAAAGAAACTTTGAAGACACAAACAAATCCTCCCGTTTTCCAGAAGTTGCCAGATTGGCATGCTTTCTCTCTTTAGCCTTTAACCCTTAAAAATATCTTAGTCTGAAGAAGAGAATGAGAGGATAGACCTGTAAGATGATGCTGAAATCAAATGACAGCTTATGAAAAAGTAATGATTGTGCTTCGTGAGCATTGCAGGAAGGGTCGTGAAACAGTGCTTGAGAGACAGAGAGAGCGTGTAATGTACACTTCAGCCTCTTTCTTTGGGGTTGTATTTTCTATTTCATTTCTCCCCAAAAGGAGTGAGACATCCATTCCTTAAGGCATACTCTTGGGATTTGCTTATGTTTGTGTAATGAGTTGTGTCTCACCTGAGATGAGGAAAGCATTTTTGTGCACTCCTGAACACTTTGCACCATGGACTAAACATCAGTATGTTTGTGGAGTGAACATCAGTATGTTTTTGCTGTTGTGGTGGGTTGTTGCACTCTGCCTGAGGAAATGATAAACAAAGGAGAGGAATCCAATCTATGGATGTTGTGTTAGTACATCATTAGTTTAGATAACAAATAACATGTACAATTTATTTTTCTTCTATCTTAAATTCGTACTTGGAGTTGGGAAGCAGAAAGGAAAACAACTGATAGTAGGAGAATGTGATGCTTGTCACACTACAGCTCAGTTATTCAATACGTCGCTTTGTTTTTCTATGAATATGAGAATGTGCAAGACCAGATTTGTAATTAAACAGTGCAAGGGTATTGGAAGATTTAACAGTGTCTCTAAAAGGTAGGGTCTCGTTAGTGCCATGTCTCTTATCTTGGCTTGGCAGAAGGATTATCAGCATTGCACAGCTCAGGGTGGGTTAATAAGGGAGTGTTGTGGTGCCTGTGTTGCTCCTCAGCACTCTGCTGTGTGGTAGTGTGAGTGTTTGGGGTTGCAGGATGGGGCCCAGTTGTTGATTTTAGTGAGAGCTGTTGTGTGTGCTGATCAATGAAGGAGTGGCTCAGTTAGTGTAAGTGTGGGGTGTCCAGCCAAGCCCTGGAACCCCTGCTATGCTGCTGGTAGGCAGTGAGGAAATTTGTGGGGCATGCAGAAGAAAGGATCTCCTAGCATTGCTTGCAGCCACTGGTGTTTGAGAGCATTCTTGAGCTGAGGGCTGCCCAAACCCATAGGGTTTGACAGTCCCAGATGTACTCTGAAAAGTTGTCTGATCATTCACTGAACTTGTTTGTATGTCAGCCTCTATAATATCCAAAGACAACAAATTCCACTTTTACTTGGCTTTATGTACATGTAAGAGCTCTTTGAGTTGTTCTGAATCTTGTGTTTGATAGTCACAGAATGATTTGAGTTGGAAGGGATCTTAAAGATCATTAGTTCCAACCTCCCTGCCATGGGCAGGGAATAATGTCCTTAGCTATCATCAAATGCATTTATGGTGAAAATAAGCAAAGAATCATTCCCTGTTTAATCTTTTTCATAGATTTTGTGATTTTATCATCTTTTTGCCAGTTCCTTTGCTGCCTTTCCTGCTAAGCAAAAGAATTCTAGGCTGTTTAATTTTTCTCATAAGCGATTGTATAATATCTTGCCATTTTTGAACATTTTAAATACTCCCTGGGCAACCGTGAGTAATTTTCTTGATTTTAATACCCAGAACTCATGTGAATGGAATAAAATATTTAGGTTTCTTTCTATATGGGTACTGGCAATGACACCTCATAGCAGTCTTCAAGCTCTTAGTAAAAAACAATAAATTTTTCAGGCTGAAATGTTTTTCTGGTTATGGCTTGTGTGATGCTCCTCAAGAGGCACCCTGCCAAGTGTATCCCATTAGTGTGAATGAATTACATTAAGTTACATTAAACTATTAATGATCTCTCTTCTGCAAACATTGATTTAGCTCAGGGTTTTCAGTAGAGCAATATAGATGTTTTTCTTGTGTTTTAGGTAACTTCTCCTTGTTCTCTGTTGCTTAGTCTGCGTTTTTTTTGCTGCAGAGGGTGGATGTGAAATGTGCAAATGCCCAGAAAGCTGAGTAGGGACTTGTCGGTATTTTTGGGTAAACATTGATCTTTTTTGCCTTAATATGTGGTGTTCAAGAATTATAGCATAGCAAGCAGTCTATCTTTGTCCAGTCTGTCTATCTTTGCATGTTCTTTTTTAAAGCCAGCTAGTAAACAGTTGGCAGATATGTTGGGTAATGCAAAAGGTGAAATATGCATTGAAGCATTTGAAGAATGCTTTTTACAGACGGAAAAAATTATCCAAACTAACCAGCTTATTACTTTGGGAAGTTACTGGTTTTGGTAGTTCTTCTGTCCTGTTTGTAGTACTTAAGCTGAAGGCATGCCATCAGACCAGTTTCACAGAAGTGGTTTCAGTTGCTCAGTGTAAATCCTCTGCATCTCAGTGTCACTTGGCCCCTGCTAACTACAGGGTGGTGTGGGTAGTCTCTGGAGGAAGCATGTCTGGTGTTCTTCACTGTGAGGACAGAATGAAGAGATGGAGCACTGTGGGCTTGATGGACTACAGCGAGGTGATGGGGCCACTGTCTCTTAGAGAAGAACCCATGGAAATGTAGTTACCTGTTTGGTGACTTGTCTTTGTACTTCTGATCTTACACTTTCTGATATACTTCCTTTTTTTTGTCTGTACTTAGCCTAGAAACATAAGTATGATTAAAGAGAGAAGTTACTTTAGCAGCTTTTACATCTCAGCAAAGGGCGGAAATTATTTGCAATTGTCTTCCTCAAATTTCTGTTACTCAGTTCTTCCAGTTTGTTTTTTTTTTTAATAAGTGGGAGGAGGAGAGGTAGTTGGTGGGATTGTGGTCTTCACACTTGCAGAGTGATAATAATTGAAAAAGGCAATATGTCCTGTGTAATTGGGAAAAATGATACTTAACAGCAGTAACACTAGTGGGTGCTTTAAAAGCATCATATCTTTGGGAACAATTTCTTCCATATTTATTTATAAGCTTCATGGTTGTCTCAGGTATATTGTGCACACACTCACCTATAGTGACCATTGGTTCACAGGAACTTCTTAAGCTGCAATAAATGCAGTTTGTATTTTAGCTCTTGAGCTCCTGCTCTGTCTCTGCCAGAATGTTGTTAACATGTATGGGTTTTTTTCTTCCTCTTTTGCAGTCTCTGCTGGTGACAGTCAGAACTGCTCATGTGATTTTACGGTAAGTAGCTTATATTTTACAGGATGGTGTTCAGGATGATAGGGCATACAGCATGTTGATGTGTGTGTGTAATGAGGTGTATGTAATTACCTCATTGAGTTGCAAATGCGTATTTGGAGATTGAGAGCAGCCCTGAGGAGAGACTTGGGGTTGTTGGTGGATGAGAAGCTCGACATGGCCCAGTAATGTGTGCTTGCAGCCCAGAAAGCTCAACCACATCCTGGTTTGCATCCCCACAGTGTGGGCAGCAGGTCCAGGGAGGGGATTCTGCCCCTCTCCTCTGTTCTGCAGAGACTCCACCTGGAGTTCTGCATCCAACTCTGGGGCTCCCAACATGACAAGGATGTGGACCTGCTAGAGTGAGTCTAGAAGAGTCCTTAGAGTTTCAAAGGAATGGAGCACCTGCTGTGGAGAAGAGCGGAGAGAGCCGTGGTTGTTCGGCCTGGGGAAGAGAAGGCTCTGGTGAAACTTTAGAGCCCCTTCCACTACCTAAAGGGGCACCAAGAGAGCTGGAGGGGGACGTCAGACAAGGGTATGGCGTGAGGGAATGACTTCAAACTGACAGAAGACAAGGTTAGTTGAGATAGCAGGAAAAAAATCTGCCCTGTGAGATTGGTGCATCACTGGCGCTGTGAGTGGTTGCCCAGAGAAGCTGTGGATGCCCCATCCTGGAAGTGGTCGTAGCCTCACTGCATGAGGTGAGGCAGCCAAAGGGATTTGAAAGAGATGATCTTCAAGATCCCTTCAAACTCAAACCATTGCAGGATTCTGTGAGATGAGCAAAGGTGGTTAGCTTTAGCCTGTGCTGTTTTTAAGCACAAGCTTTGCAATTGACTTTTTTTGTTTTATTTGAGTGATGTGTGTGTTTTATTCGGAAGCCTTTATTTGAATAAAGGATTGTACTGGTGTTTAAGTAGTTATAGGAACATTTATTTTAAAACCAGCTAGTAAACAGTTGGCAGATACGTTGGATAGTACAAAGGATCAAATATGTGTAGAAGCATTTTAAGAATTATTTTTACAGATGGAAATGCATTTTAGGAGTGCTTTTTACACATGGGGGTTGAAATGCATGGATAGCTTCAGTGGGTGGTGATAGCTTGAGGCATGGATTAAAATGGATGGGTGCTGCTGGATGAGGGTTGATAGATGCTACTTAATGTCATTCTACAGGATTTGTTTTCAGGCCTTGGTCTCTTGAAGGTTTGCTTTGAAAAAGTCACGTGCATGTGTACCTGTAACACACCTGTGTGTAACACAGGAGCCTCTTTGTGCAGTCACTGTCAGCATTTCAGCTCTGACACAGAGCTGTAATGACTCACCTAAGAAACACTTCACATGCTGAAAAATGTGCTTCAGTAGTTACTAGAATCCTAAGATTGACTTTCAGTACATCAAACATTTTTAGCAAATGTGCCATCTTTTCCATCAGCTGGCAGTGTCTGTAGTCCCACTTGTGGGCTAAGCATTGACTGCTTTTTGTTTTTTTAAACTGTTGCTTTTTAAAACCAGTACATTAAGAGAAGTCCCCCTCGACTGAGCACAGACTGTGGGCACAGGGCCTTGGAAGGGCAAAGAATCCATATCCAGAAGTTTTTTGAAAAATGGACAAAATAGTTTGAATTATAGAGGTGTATTTAACAACAACAACTTCAAAGAATAATGTTATTTCCTCACTCTTGCAGATATGTAGTTCATCTCTGGGATCTCAACCATGAAGGAACGTGGGAGGGCAAAGGCACTTACGTCTATTACACGGATTTTGTCATGGAGCTAACTTTGCTTTCCCTGGACTTGATGCATCATATTCATATGCTGGTATGAAATACTGGACATAATTTTGAACAAATAGACCAGCATTAAAATAAAGGATATTTGGTATACGTATTTTATATATTTTGTACTTTGCTTATTTTAGAAACCAGATATTACAGAGAAGTTACTTAAATAGAGATGAAAATACAGAGGGGGGATTCTGGCATTCTTTCCTCCTGTGTAGTTGAAGTCATCACAAATAACTTTGTTAAGGAGTATTAACTACTGTGTGTAATTATCTGTTTAGTAGGTGTTTAATTGGCTTTTTTTATTGAGTAATATCAGACTGAATTATTTTCACTGCCAGCAGGGGATGCTAAGCTGGACAGGACTGAATTCAGTTTATGCTCATTATAAACGCTGTGCTGCCAAAGTTATATGTGAAGAGGTAATGAGTGTTACCTGTGAACACACGTGGTTGGTCTGAATGGACCCAACAAAAGAGAACTTCTTCAGTGCTGGTTTCTCAATTTCTTTGTCTCTTAAGACCTGCTGCAGCTTCTTGTTTTTCTGATGGTGCTTGTTTCTAATCACTGCTCTGTTTCTTTTCCCAAGCTGTTTGGCAATATCTGGTTGTCAATGGCGAGTCTGGTGATTTTCATGCAGCTGCGCTACCTGTTCCACGAGGTGCAGCGGCGAATTCGGCGCCACAAGAACTACCTGCGTGTGGTTGGAAACATGGAAGCCAGGTGAGCCCCTTACTTGCTCTGCAGTCTTGATGTAGATCTAATAGAGAGGATCCTGAGAAAGAAGTTGGGATTCTTTTATGTTCCTTTGATACACAGTGGCATGGTGTAAGCTGGACAGATGCAGTGTTGCAAACCTGACCCTTAAGTCTCTACACTAGAGTGTGTTTTTACCCATTTTAGTTGTTAGTGGGGAGACTCTTTCTGGTTTTTACAGATATGTAGGATTGGCTTGTATAATGGCAGTATTACTGGTAATGTATAAAGTGGCAAAAAGTGAATTCCTCCCTCCAGTATTTCTTCTTCTCTATTCTTTTGCATACTATCGTAGTGGGGTGACAGAAGGTCTGAAGAGCTCTGCCTGTTTTAGCTGTCAAATACTGGCTTTGGCTGTGATAAAAATCAATGCTCTTAATTCCATTAGGCCATACTATTCACTTACTGACTGAAATCAAAATATTAATTAAAATCTGCCTAGTTTTACCTATGTATTTACTAAACCTGAAGCTAACTCTAAGACTCTACCTAAAGTGGAGCCAAGAGCACCTTGGCAGTACTTTAGTCCATTCCCTTTTAGTGAGGTAATATGGAGAAATTCGGAGGCCTGTGAAAACCTAATATTATACCAGCTAGTACTGCATTTCTGACCCAATGTTTTCAAAATTCAGCTATGTTCTTAAAATCTGAAGAGCCACAGGGAGAGATTTACTCTTTCTGTACTGTTCTCTCACTGTACTGATTTAATTTTGTGCCTCTCTGTGTTTGATTAATTCTGATTCCTGCTGCTGTAGTCCAGGTGGAGAAGGCTGGCTTGTCTAGAAATTCCTGAGGCTTTTTTTTCTGAGAATCATGTAATGGCTGTAATATCACGTTAAGAGCTGCATAATAAAGCTCATCCACAGTGCATTGTTTCTTTCCAGTAAGATGCAGCCACTGAACCCCTTTGAGCTGCTCACAAAGCTGTTTGAGTTGCATGTGTCACAGACTTCTTGTCTGAATGACTTGATGTGCTTTGGTCATTCTGATTGTACCCATGAAGCTGTCTCTTTGGGATCATAAGCATTTACAGTGACTAATTTTGGCCTCAGATTTTGCCATTCCCATTTGTCTTGACTTTTCTCTCTTTTTTTTTTTTTTAAGACGCAAAGAAGAACCACATTCTAACTTCTGAAGCTGCCAGTGGCAGCTGCCTTTGGGTGCTTGTTCTTCAGGTATATTCCATGCCAGCAGTGTTGTGAAATGTTACACCACTCATTTCTACATTGTTGTGTTTGGATACTGTGTAGTAACTGCTTACATGGCACTGCGTCTTTAAAAAAAAAAGAGAGAAATGACAAGACAAATGGGAATGGCAAAATCTGAGGCCAAAATTAGTCACTGTAAATGCTTATGATCCCAAAGAGACAGCTTCATGGGTACAGCTATTAAAACTCATTTAGAAAAATGAGATAAACCAGATCGATACAGATTATAATTTAAGGATCTCAACGAAATGATCGTATAATTGTCTCTTGGAAGGTATTAAGTCAAAGCTTTTTGCACTTAGGATGTATGAGATGTGCAAACAAAGTGCCTGCAAAAGACATCAGAGGGATGTATATGTGTGTGTTCCTTTGCAGTGCAGTCTGAAAAATAGAAAATCAAAAAAATAACAAATCTGTTGGTATAGCTCTCTTAATGAAAAGTTAACATGGAGGGTAAGGTTTTCTCAGTGCTGGATTCTCTAGAGAGGAGGCCATGCTGAGCTTGTGTAGTCATTCCTTCTGTCTCCCTGTTTCTCCTTCATAGGTTTGCAGTTGCAACACCAGAGGAGCTGGCAGTGAACAATGATGACTGTGCCATTTGCTGGGACTCCATGCAATCTGCACGTAAACTGCCTTGTGGCCACCTCTTCCACAAGTACGTGTCCAGGCTGGAGAGGGGGCACCCAGCTGAGAAGGGAAGGGGTAGATGGGCATGACTGAAATTTACAGTGGGATGCCAAGTAACAAACTATCAGCAGAGCTGTTGGGCGCTTGCTGCCTGGGTTGTCTTGGTCTGCTTCCGATAAAAAAGTACAAGTCTTTTTCACTCCAGTCATTTTCATGTTTGAGTTGTTCACCTGGTGCACTTCTTTTCCCCCAAACTAAGAGTGTGCCCCTTGTCAGCTAGTGGGTAACTAGTGTTGAGTTCCTCAAGCACGGGTTGGTAGATTAGTTGTGTGGAGGTTGTGTCGATTTTCAAGTGAAGAAGAAGAATTGGAGGTGGATCCTTAAATACTTTCCGGATATCTGCTTTAAGGAGAAAACGGGGGTATTTTTATACAGTGCATCCTCCCATAGTGGTGAGTCCCCCAGGACAGCTGTGGAGGCCAGATCTGAATCTGTGGTTTCAAGGGACAGTAAGTCCATCAGGGCTGTAAAAGAGGTTAACCAAATCAGCAGAAAATGGTCCTAAGCAGCTGGTAGTTAGAACTGAGAGACTTTTGGCCAAAGAACCTCTCTATACGCTGCTTCTTACACCCATTCAATAGTGAATAGTAGCAGATGCTTGTGGACATAGTGTTCTGAGCTGGATGTGACTTTCCTTGGATATTTTGTAGCAGTGCTTACACTTCCATGCCTGTGCTTAAATGTGAAATGAGAAGCAGGCGTTTCTGGAGGGCCATGTGTTGAATATGCAGGTCAGTTAAATTGTCCCTGTGGTGTTACTTTCTGTAAATAGCTTTTTGCTTTTCTAGTAACTATCAAACCAGAGGCTGTAATCTGTTCTAATTTGTTGTCATTTATGACAAACCTTGCCATAAATATTTATCTGTGTTCCAAGAAGTCTCTAATGAGATGATGTGCCTCCATAGCAGAAACTCCTTTTCCAGTGCTACAGAACCATGTGAATATTTAATCACCTGCTGAGCACTAGAGAAGCCCAGGGTCTTCTCTTCAGAAAGACATTTTCTCTGTATTTAAAAGGATCCTTTTGTATTTTTTTATGAAGCAATTACAGTTCTGAAGCAAGTTACACTCCTTGGTGCTTTTAGGGAGGGAACATATTACAGTGGATGGCTTGCATATAAAACCAGATGTGACTAATAACCCTATTTACAACCTGAGAGTGGTTTCTCTCCTCATAAAAGCCTGGTGATTTTGTCAACAGGCTGAACACTGTGTCCATTCTCAGTATGTGGGATTTTTTTTTCCCTGTCAGTTATTTGGAGTGGCAGAGAAGGTGTCAGGGAAGACTCGCGTTGCTGAGATCAACCCTGTTCCCAAATATTAAAGAAATTTAATGGGAATAGGTGTCTGGATCTTTTAGGCATGTTGAAACTCTCTGCCTTCTAGGAAGCAGGCAATTTCAAGAGTTGCTGCTCTGAAAGGTTGCCAGCCTTTACCTGCTGTTTGCCCTCCTCCTGAGGTGCTGTGTGTGACCAAGCCCTTCTGCCTGTGTGATACACAGTGGGTGTGACCACGGCTGGCTTTTTGGGTCTGGTGCTGATGCAGCAGACGCAGGGTTCTGCCCATTCCAGCATCTCAGCTGTTGAACTGTGGAGGAGCAGCAGCGTGGTGGCAGCTCAGGAAGCTCCAGGAGTTTCTCAAGTGACCTTTGGGGTACAGCTGTAGAAGGGGTTTGAGTTTGCTGTGGGCAGGGTGCTTTTCCTGTGGTCAGGAAGGTGATGTTGGACAGCACTGCCAGTATGCTGGTTGTACTGGTGACCAAGGTGGTGGAAGGTGGCAGGTTTTTCCTGTGGTGCTTTGGTTGTGTTTGGGAAATCCATCACTGTGTATCCCTCCGATGCAATATGATGGAAAGCACTTTGACGAAGTGTCAGGACGTGGACACAATGCCTGTATCCTTGACTTCACTACAGTCCTGCAATTAGAGCTTTTCCCTTGCTCTGTCAACCCAAACCTGTGATGTGTGCCTTCATTTTGTTTACAAATACACAATTTTGGGAACAGGTTTATTTGATCTTTTTATATGTCTTTACCCTTCTAAAGTGTTTTGAGAACTTCTGAAAGAAAACTCACTCTGCAAATATGAAGTATGTGTTATAATATTGAGAAGTGTTCAGCCCTGTGAAATTCAGTTATTCCACACTGAAAATTAAGTTTAACTTGAACAAATACTGCAATTTGGTCATATCAGCATGAATGAAAACCATGCACTGCTTTGGGTGTTTCAACCTGCATTTCAAACATTTGTGCTTTCTACTACAGGACAGAAAATTTCAGAATTGAGGAAGGATTGTAATGGCACAGAATTGTTAGTATTAATAGATCTGTTTAGAGTGTTCCTGGAGTGGTATTGACTTTAGTGGTTTGGGTATTGGTATTTTGAAAAGCTATTTGAAAACACTGGAGGTGCCATTGTCTCATCACAGGCAGAACTGCTATGAAAACATGTCAGGATACATTAACTATGCGTCCAGTTGGTTTTTGACTTATTCACTTGGGAATGGTGAGAGAAAAGTACTGGTTTCTTTTCCCTTCCAGGCAAAACTTGCTTGTTCTGAGCTAGAAGGACAGCAAGCGTGGAGAGTGTTTTAAGCTTGTGATAAATCTGCATGCATGTTTATAAAAAGTGAACACTTGAGTATTTTCAGCTGAAAGAAATAAGAAACCTATGCCAGAGTCATCAGGAGCCCATTGAGGGTATCTCTGAGCAGTCCATGTGTTGATGTTGTGTACAGAATGTGCTACAGCAGCCTGATGTACTGGTGATAGTGGTGTCTTGGAAAGACACTGCAAGCTCACCACAGTGTTACTGTTCTCCTGTCAGCTCGTGCCTGCGGTCCTGGCTGGAACAAGACACATCTTGCCCCACCTGCAGGATGTCTCTTAATATCACTGACAGCCATCATGTGAGGGAGGATCACCAGAGGGAGAATCTGGATGAGAACCTGGTCCCTGTGGCAGCAGCTGAAGGCAGACCACGCCTGAACCAGCACAATCACTTCTTCCACTTTGACGGTGAGCTCAGCACATTTGACATCGCTGCTGTTGCCCAAATAAACAAAGAGGAACAGCCTCCTGTAGAAGGGTGTGCTCTCTGTGCTTTAGCTGAAACTCAAACCATGCTCTGCTTGTGTTTGTTAAACATCACTGTGTTTCTGATGGTTCTTTTGCAAGAGCTCAGATGTGTCTCTGAGGTTTCCCAGAGATTTCTTGAGAGATTTTGTACAAGAGCTCCTTTTTTTTTTGGATTCGTTGTGGTCAGCAGCTTCAGTTACTGCCGTTTATTTATTGTGTGCCGTGTTGACAAGCAGAATGAGAAATTCCTGTGTCTTTTTTTGTTGCCATGTGGTGGTTAATCAGCAACACGCAAGGAGAGGAGAAAAAAATCCCTCTGCAATTCAGTCTAAAAGTCAGTCTTTCCCCTATGCCCTAGCTAATGTGTCGTTGTCAAAAGTCCATTTGCCACTCAGCTTACAAGACACTTGCAGTGCTGGGTTAGGTGCAGAAGATTAGTCTCAGAAGTAATCATGTAGCCACAACAGTTTAAAATATTTGGGGATTTTTAGTAGTGTGCTATGAATACTCTCAAAGCAGATGTGATTCCAGGCCATGGTAAGTTCTGTGTGTGGAGACAACTTCTTTTGAAAAAGGCAATTTATGTGATTTATCTTCCAGATTTTTTTAGAGTTTTGGTATGGGTGTGTGGTGGTCTTTTAGAGTTTCCCAGATTTTGTTGGCAGTCTTGGTGTTTCTCAGATGATTTCAGTACTGCAAATATTTAGCTTTGGGCTCGGCCCTTGTGGAGCTCCCATGAGGCAGTTGAGATGCTGCAAACTTATACAGTGACCTGTTCCTCATCTGTGCTTATTTGGAAATCTTTGCAGATTGTCGGGGGAGAATAATGGGCAGAGAAAGGTCTGACAGTTTCTAGGTACATGGAGACTGGCTGATAGCTTCTGTATGGCTTCCACTTCTGGGGTGCTTCAGGTCTCCAAAGGACATTTCTATTTAGAATAACACTGTCTTTTTGATGACTGCCCTCCCAGTGCTCTCCAGTGGCTTGGAGACCTGCAGAATTACCATGGAGATAGAAGGTGAAGTGGCATAGAGCAAAGCCTGTGTTTAAGTGGCAGCACAGAAGGAGGAGGGAGCCACCCATGAGCCCTGCTCTGTTGAGCTGAAGCACACGATTGCAGCAGTCACTTTGTTCATTTACTCTGTGTCCCTTTGGAGTAGTATTTCTCAGTGGTGACCCATTTTGGGCCTGGATTCAGATTGCTTAGAAGCTGTCCTGTTTTCGTAAAATTGCTGGATTTATTAATATATTCCAGAACTGTATTTGACTCTGGATTATTTTAATTTTCACTTTAATAGGAACATTAAAAAAAGAAAACAAGATTGTGTTTGTGATTGTCCTCGATCCTTTTCCAGTCCCCAGATTGTTAAATCACTTTGACAGTGTTGGAAGAGAGTATGGGCAGTTACTGATTCCCTCCAGCCATCTCCATGTCTGGGAGACCCTAGGGATAGATTGCACTGCAGAACTCCCCATGTATACCTTGTGGAATATGAGGACTTATGTTAAATACATGTAGAAGTACTTGGCTTGCTGAGATTCTCATGCTCTTTCTTGACTTTCTTGGTGATTTCTTACTCCCAGGCTCCAGAATTGCCAGCTGGCTGCCCAGTTTTTCTGTGGAAGTGATGCACACCACCAACATCCTTGGAATTGCACAAGCCAGCAACTCCCAGCTCAATGTTATGGTAAGACTGCACCTCAGCCTTCCTGTTTGTGTTTTGTAGGGGAAGGGGTTACATGGAAATGGAGAACATAAAGGGGAAGGAAGTCAAAACAGTCTTTGGACACTAGATGAAAGCTGTCCTTCTGAGTGAGAGAAGCTTTACTTCAATGAATTTAGGGCTATATTTGGGTTCAAATGTGCTAGCATAAAAGAACAGGTCAGGAGGTAAGTGAATGAGGTTGAAGAATGACATGTACTTCCTGGGTAGATAAGTAGTAGACTTTTTCTCAGCTTGCTTAGTGCAACTTCTTTAGCTATTTTTCAGTACTTCTCTGACAACTTGCAGCACCAAAGGATGTGAATCTGTAACCAGAGAATTTAGCTGTTGGTCAAATAGTAACTGATCAAACCATTCTATAGGTTTTGATTTGTTTTTTTTAATCTTTAATAGCACTAAGTATCAAGATCGCAATTTCATTGTCTTATCAGTGTGAGATGATTATCAGCTTTTGCTGATTCATGATGATAGACGTGTAGAGGATGAAATTCTGTATTTGTTGAATCATTCATAAAAACTCTAATGTAGTACTAAAAGAAAAGGATGTGGCCTCGTGAAACACTTCATTTTTTTGAGAAGTGCTGTTTCCTTTGAGTTCTTCAAGCTACTGTGTTCTGTACCCTGGTGGCAAGTGTTCAGTGAGCTGTCTCATGCAAGTGATGGAATTTTCTGAATATTAGGTCTTTTCCCTAGCCTATACTTCTGTTCAAACATCAGCAGGGTGAGACCACTATTTTTAGGGTGTTTGAGGCAGGGAGGGACCAATAAGATGTTGGCAGATGATTTATTAGTTAAATATGCAGGAACTCTCAATTTGAGGTCAGTTTAATTTTTCTTTTACTGAACACAGTGATACGAATGGGCATTTGTTAAGGATGAGTAATGGTTTTTTAGGACTGTGTATTATCAAAAGTACAGTTGCAACTTATATTAAAATGTCTATTTTAATGGAAAGCTGGTTAAAGGTTAGCAAATTATTTAAGTGTTACACATTTTTAATAGAAAATAAGTGACATTCTCCTTTGTGTTACTGAATGAAAACCTGGGGAAGTATTTTGAGGGGAAAGCCAGAGGCTGAAATGCTAAATCAGTTGGTTTGGTCACAGGTTAGTACAATGGAGGGTTAGGGTTGCAGTAGTTGCTTGTGTTGGAACTGACGTTGGTGCATAGTTTTTGCTTTCTCAAAACTCCTTCTACCTTTGTTTTCTTATTGCCATTCTCCTTGCCCTCTGCCCCCATGACTTAAGGCATTAGTGAAGGTAGACTTTTAAATATTAAATGAAATCAAGTTGTTGGACTCAAAAAACATATTATTTGTCTTCCCTCTTACCTTTACTTATTTAATTCGGATATTATTTAACAAACTTGAAATTCAATAACAACAGTTCCCTGACAACTCGGTTTAATTTACTTGAGTTTTCAGACCCTATTAAACTGCCTTGCAGGGAGAGTGACTGGAGGGAGTGGGTTATTAAAACTTACTCCACTTGTCCTTATTGGTGCCATTTTGGAAACAATATGGCTAAAAGCAAAATTGTTTTTTTCTCCACAGTGTTGATCTAACTTTCAGTCACCCATGAGTTTTGTATAGATCTTTATTAATTATCTAAAGGCCGTCATAAGAAGAGGGTTGAGAAGCTTTTGAAGCCTTTGTGCATCTACAGGCAGTATTCAGGGCCATGTGGTGTCTCCCTAGGAGCTGCAGTTTTGGTGTTGACTTCAGTGGAGGCAGCATATTGCCCTGTAAGTCAAAGCCAGCATGGGTTTTCTTTCTCTTTTCTTTCTGTCTGTGGGTTTGCATATCATAAGCAGCATCTTGGAGCTGGTAATATTTTTAATCTCTTTCTGTTGACATACTTATCAGCTAACTTCTATTTACTGCTGATACTGACTGTATTGCTTTCTCCAGGCCCATCAGATTCAGGAGATGTTCCCTCAGGTTCCTTATCATTTAGTTCTGCAGGATCTGCAGCTAACTCGTTCTGTAGAGATCACCACTGACAACATCCTAGAAGGGCGCATCCAGGTGCCTTTCCCCACACAGGTGAGTCATAAGACTGTGCACCTAAAATTACTTTCTTTCTTATCACTGCACTGAGCCTCTTAATAATGAGTGAGGGGAATGAAGCGAGTTGAAGCACTGCTGAATCTGGGATTTGTTTTTCCCTTCATTTAAATCTCGGTAAATGCAATGTATTCAGTCACGTACCAAAAATATATTGAAAATGTCCTAGCTTGACAAGAGAGAAGTATTTGTTCAGTTAAAGCAGCTCTTCTCAGTCTCTCTTGTGCAGAGCTTTTAGAACATTTCCAGTTGATTTCTCTGCTGACAGATAATTGAATTGTACCACTTAGGAAGATTTTTTGCAAAAAGTCAGCAAAATGATGCCTTGTTCTTAATTAGTGCCAGCAGATTCCAGTAAAGCAGTCTGGGGACAATGTTTCTGTTAATAAGAATATTGAATTCTGCTTCTGTGCACATCAGATAGTACTGTTATCTGGAGTCTGTGTGTGGGGAAGCAGAGAGAATTCTCTCTCAACACAGAGCATTCTGTTTATTGCTAGCTTATGTGTTTCTAAATTGAACACAATGCCTGACATTGCAGAGGGCAGAGTTTGAATGTGTTCAAAGAACTCGGGTATTTTTGCTATTTCCCACACTGTATTAAACCTGTGATGTTTGCATTTCAGCGTGCAGATAGCATTAGACCTGCATTGAACAACTCTGTGGAAAGACACAGTACTGATCAGGAGGATACTGGAACTGTCACACAGGTAAATTGGCATAAAAATGGGCAAAAAGCACAGTTAGAAGCTGCATGGACTGGTAGGTGCCTTTGGTTCTGTACCAGGTCAGGTTGTCCCTTCCTTGCATTTTACATCAGAGCTAACACAGTCAGGCAGATAAATCAGATACTAATATGGTGCCCCTGTAGAGGATTTTTTGTGTGCTTTTCTTTTCCTTCCTCGAGGGAAAGTGCTCTCAAATGGTACAAAGAACAGAAGATCATCATGTCTCTTTTCATGTCTGGTCAGCCCATGCCTGTCTGTGGAATATGAAGAGCAGAGTGCTTTGCTCTTCCCTTTCTCTTCACATTCCCATTCTGTACATCTCCAAACACTTCCATTTAAAGGAGGAGTATTTCTTTTCTGAGTATAAGAATTCTTTTGTGTTCTGAAGGAAGCACTTTAGGACATGGGGAGCTTCGGTGGGAATGGAGTGAGATAGGAAGCAGACCAAGAGATAACAGCCCTTCTATATATGCAAAGCACAATAATGGGTTTTGTTGTTCTTTGCTAAGGCCTTTACTAAGGAGCATGTGCTAGCTAAAGTGTGGCAGGAAAAAAAATTACCCAGTGAGTACAGTAAGATCTCATTTCACTTTCGTTTTCCCTGACTGTAATAGTGACATCCTGAGGGTTTCTGTTTTATAAATCTCCCTTTCTGCTGGCTGAGTGAATTTATGAGGTGTGTGATTTGCTCTGCATCCTTTAGTGACCTGAATAGCCAGCCTGTTACTGCCTGGAATTCAACTGTGGCAGTTCCCTTGTTAGCAGGTTGCAGGACAAAAGACCCTTTGATTATGCAGTTGAGGCTGAGGAAGAGGTGGTAGTGATGGTATAGGTATTTGGTAAGAGCCTGGGGTAGCAGCTACAGAGCTGCAGGAATGAATCTTGATCTGGATGAAGTATTTTTGTGTTTCTTTGAAGGTTTTGGAGGCATTTGCCCTGCTCTTAAATGTGAGAAACCGCTTTCGGTAAAAAATAGTATCTAACTAGTTATCCTTAGCTTGATTCTGGCTTCAAATCCTGCTTTGAATAATTGTGTTGCTGTTCATCTTTCTTCCCTCCTGCCTGGCACTGCCTGTATTTCTGTCCTTCCTTCTACAGCACCTGAAAAACCTGGGAGTGGTGTCCATACATCACAGCACTGAGTACGTGCTTTCTAATAGAGATGCCTTTTTGCTTTGCAGCGCTGCTGAGCTCTGCTCAGATGATGTGTTCTGGCTGGAGCAAATGGTGGTTTGGATGGAGAACCTGTTTTTATCATGTAGGATAGCACAGAGATGACCTGGACACAGTTGTGAATATCCTGCAGTTTAGTCAGGCTGCTGGTGGCTACTTGTGGGGGATGAACTGGTGGCCTCTGTGAGGGTTTTCCTGGATGGATACATACTGTGCCAAAGGGGAATCATAGGCAAGAGCTGAAGTGGGAGGCTGAGACTACCACGCATAGAGAGAAACGTGCTGCTGGGTAATGTTGTGGAAGCTGGAAGGGGTTGCTGTGCTCTTCCTGCCTCAGAAATGCTTTGTGCATTTAGTGTTAGCTTAGGCTGCCTTTGGAAAAGCTGTTCACTCTTCTTACAGAATTCGGAGTTCTACCAAGGAGTCTTACTTAACTCCTTGCTGTTGAGAGTATTTCTGTTGTGGAGAGGAGCCTTGGGAGCCTCTGGCTCCAGGAAATTCCTGTCACTTCGGTGTCCCCTTGATTTTGATTTGTAACCAAACGCCTGGTGTATCTTCTTCTGCTTGCCAGAAGAATCTGTTGCTGTAGTCAGTCAAAGGCTTGTCTGTGAGAAAAGGGCAAGCAGCAAACAAGTGACTTCAGCAGGGTTCATTGGAGTTTTGAGAAGCTTTTTAAAGGCAAGTGGGAAGGGACATAAGAAGCTGCCATCATCTCCTCTGAGTGTGACTTGAATTTCCAAATTGTGGATAGATAGACCTGGACATCTTATGACAGTCTCTGAGAGAGACCGTGGAAACTCCAGTTCCTTTGTGCTGCAGCCTTAGAGTAAATGTTACAAGTATTCTACCTAATTTTTTTTTTTTTTAATCAGTATACCCACTGGGAATCTTTGTAGATCTCCAACAGCAAGTGGAGATCAACAACAACCCCTCAGTTCTGCTTGATGGAAATGACACTTCTTAGGGCAGCTAAGACACTCAAATAAAAGAACCTATCTTCATGAGTAGTGTTGGTTTTCCTAGGGCCTTATGGCCTTATGTCATATTATTACTTCATTCTACTTAGAGTTCAAAGGTCTTAAGATAGAGCTAATGACTGGGGTTTTTTTCCCCAGTTGTAGCTTCTGGTTTTGGTGAGTAAGGGCTGATATAATGTAATGGCAGTTGAGAGGCATCTCTGAGCACCGTCATGGTATAAATCCTGTTACAGGTTTGTGAGATAATGCTCTAAATACTGACAGACGCTATCAGTCCTGGCCTGTACCCTTAGTGAGACACTGTGCATGTGCTTCTCTCCAGCTGTGCGTTGGAATGTTGATGCTTCCAGTGATGTGCATATTGCGCTGCCTCCTCTTCATTCCTATGCTATATGCTCTCCCTTGCTTAAGTACTTGGTGGCTATTCAGAGACATTTCTGAGGCATCCCATGGCTTTCATGAAACTTGTTCTCTTGGAGCCTGAAAGAGGAATAGTTTCTGTAGTATACAGGCTTCTGCATCTGTGTTCTGCTGCATTGCTGAGGCTTGTCATAACCTTTACTGCAATTAGCTGTGATAGTTTTGTCTCCAAAACCCCCTTGGCAACTGTTCCTGTGCTCAGACAGAGGATTGGGCTCTGGGTATTGGTTTTTGAATCTTTGTAACCTTACGAAAATCCCCCAAACTTTAAGTAAGCCAACTTGCATCTTCTGATATAAATGGTCCAGGGGGAAAAGTGAGTGGTTTTGTCTGAACATTGGCTTCAATGAGTGGCCTCCTCACTGCTTCCCCCAGCAGAGCTTCCCTTTTCCTTGCCCACATGTGTGGTAATTGGAAGCAGCAGTTGAGTTGCTCTGTACCTGTTCCACTGGGTCTGCCAAGGTCATCTTGGCCCCAAGTCCAACCCATTGGATCATTCTGTGGGGCTCTCCCTCCTTCCTCAGGGACGTGGCAGTGCTTTGAGGCAGTCCAGTGATGCCCCTGTGTTATGCCAGTGCATTCATGTGTGTACTGGAGCCCTTTGGTAAATTGCAGCACTGGTGTTTTTGCTGAGAGAGCCCGAACATCTGTGCTTGTACTTGAGGTTGCAGCGTCTGTACTGTGCTGATTTGTGCTCTGGGATTCCTGCTTGGCTCACCTACCTAAGGGGAAGTGACATTTGTCTTGTTGTTTGCTCTCTGAAGGCGCTGTGTCAGGGAGATGGCGTTACTGGCCTGTCTCTAGGGCATTGGGATGACTCAACTGGCTTTGCTTATCAGCTGCTTAAACCCGTGTGTTGTACTGTGATGCTGCCACGTCCGGGCCGTTGGGGCTGGAGCAGCAAAACCATGGAATTGGCCATTGCAGCCCCTTGGCAGCTCTGCCAAAGGCCCCAAACCAGGCAGTAGGAGCTGCCTTGACCACTACTTCCTTGGAGCATCCCAGTGGCTTGAGTTGTCCTCTAGGATACCAAATGACGGCTACACCCTGCAGCCCTTGGCTGAGGTGGTTTGTTTCCTGACGCCACCACTCTTGGCTCTCACTGTGGTTCTCATCGCGGGGCTGATCTGATCCTGCGTGGCAGGGTGTGATCAGGATGTGCTGTTTCATCTCTGCTGCTGAGCCCAGCGCCATCATCCATCAGCTCAGTTTTCGGGTTAGTGTTATCAGCTGGCTGTCAGGGGGGAGAGGTGCCATGTGGGGGCTGCCAGCTCCTCGCTTGGCACACCGTGCTTGGGACAGTTGCCAGCTTTGCTCCAGCAGTCTAAACCAGGATAATTTGGGTGCTGCAGAACCCAGTGAACCAAAGCCTATTAAATTCCCTTCTTGAGCACAAATAATCTTTGAAAATACATTTGTTATTTTTTCCTTAGTATGTGGATTTCTGCTTTTTCAACTCTTTACTGTTGCATCACTTGTCAAGTCAGCTGCAGAATCTGACTTTCAAATGCCCCATTTTCAGAGAGCATTAATTATGAGTAATAAATGTTTGTCTTTGACATTACTTTCAAACATGGCATAAAAGATACAGCGTTATAGGATCTTTGAGCTTTGAGCATGGATGGAAATAGCTTTGTTCTGTTTTTTGGCTGGGCTTTTCAAAGGAGCCTAAGGGAATTGGGTATAGCAGGTGAGACTCTGGTTTCTTCCCGTGCCTCAGAAAACGACAGTTCTTTGTAGCTTGTTGTTTTGATGCAGAGAAGCCCACATTTTGCAAAGATGTATGCCTTATTTCCTTTTCTCTTAGACTGAGAGAGTGCCACTTGAACTGAACTCCAGACTGGAAGAAATGGTGGAATTCAACGAAATGGAAGCAGAACCTAATGAAGCAGAAGATTTTGAGGCCAGGGGAAGTCGCTTTTCCAAGTCAGCCGATGAAAGGCAGCGTATGTTGGTTCAGCGGAAGGAGGACTTGTTACAACAAGCTCGAAAGTACGTTCCTTCCTAAAACTCCAGCCTGGCCACTCAGGTGGAGTCCCCCAGAATGGTTTTCAAATGGATTTGGACCACTGAGAGCGTGGGTTGATGTGAAAAGCAGTAAGAGGAATGAATCCATCTGCCACAGCAGGCTCAGGATTGCTGTTTGACACTGCTAAACCCAACTCTGAAATAGTGTCACGTGTCCCAACATGCACACAGCTTCCTGTGCAGTTCATCCAAGCTCTTTGAAATCAAAGGCTGATTTTTCCAGCTTCAGTGGGCTTTAGTCTAAGAATGTACTGAGAACAGGTTACTTGGGCTGAATCCTTTAGCAATCTTTAGTTTGGCTCCTGGCACAGGTATCAGCCTTCACTGCTCTTACAACTGAAATTCCTGTCAGGTGCCACTTTTTCCAGATAAAGAGCCCAGAGCAGTGCAGATCTGACAGGTGACCCTTATTAGACCTCACCAGAAGAGCTCAGCACCAGCTAGTCAGCACCACTGAAGAGAGAGGGATCAACTTGAAATGTTTCTTTAGCCCAACCAGTAATACCTGTTACAGGTAGAACTCAACTTTTATACTGATATTCCAGTTAACGTTGGTGGACTTCACTAGCATCCAGTTGCTGTTTAAGCAGACAGAGAAGGAAAAGCACTTCAGTGATGTAGAAAGAACTTTGTAGTGTTTTTAACAAGTGTTTGCCCTTCCTTTGTATCACAGGGACAGTGCTGAGAGGGTCTACAACAACTCCACTGAGTTCTGGGTCCTTTGGTGTTGGCAGGCTACTGCTGCTCTTTTTCTTTTCCGCACCGAAATGCCTTATAAATACCTGAGGATGTGACACCTTTTATAAGTCTATGAACAGACTTGCTCCTAGACTTAATTTTTCCTTGATGTTTGAAAAAATATCTTTTAGGGAGAGAGAGTATTTTTGACTTTCTGGTTTACTGGTTTGGGGAGCTGTTGAATTTCAAACCACTGTTTTTTGCCATTGAAGTGTAAAAATTCACTGGGATGTTAACTCTGGCAGCAACTTCCTTGCCCTCTGGCCTTACCTTACATTGTGCAGCCCCTAGTGCCCTTTCTGTCACGGGTTTACCTGCTGTCATCAGGGAGTGCCTTGTTGTGGTAGGCAGTGCCAGAGGCTGAGGAGTGGAGTAACAGGAACAGAGCAGTCAGTAACTCACCTGCTTTGAATGGCTCTGAGTTGAGAGGACAGCCCTGGCCTTTAGAACTGGCTCCTTCCCGCAGGCACAAGGATCTTGCACAAAACCTAAAAGCTTCTGCCAACTCTGCAGAGCCTGTTGTAGGTGACAAGGGCTTTTTTTAGGAGCAGATAACTTGTGTGCACTTTTATTGAGGCGTTTTCCTGCTAGTTCATCTTCCAGCCCTCCCTGACTGCGGGGATGCATTTTTCAGAGCCAGAATGAGGTGGGTTCTGCTCACTCATCTTTTCCTTTTTTCCCTCAGGCGTTACTTAAACAAAACCTCCGATGAGGAGCTGAGCACAGAGAAGCCTTTGCCCGAGGGAGCGACGGCCGACGCCGTCACCCTGCGCCGCAGGACCCTCGCTGCTGCCGCTGAACGGAGACTTCAGATGCAGCAAAACTCTTAGCGCTCGCTGCCCCTCCTTCCTCCTCCTCGTGAGCAACGTTGAATAAATAAATTTCATACAAAAAACCCTGCGCTTTCTATACCAGCAGGAAAGTGTCTCTTCAGAGTTCAGCTGGCTGTGCTGCCGAGTGAGCTGGCTGCCTCTCTGCTGTATAAAGCATGTGGTCTAATAATGTTTGGACAGCTGACAAATTAACCTTTTTTGTAATATTTTCTATGTGACGTTGATCCTCTCCACAACAAAAGGCAATTTCTAAACCACGGGCATGATTTCTGCAGCTGGCATGAGCTATGGGGCTGACTACACAGCAGAGGCTGGGAAAGTGTGTTCTGAGGTAGCTGTGGGTACAGGTCACAGAGAACGGGCATGTTCTGCTTGAGATCAGGGGCAGTTACTCTGAGGGAAGGAAGCTTAGAAGCTTGCAGCAAGCCCTGTGTTAGATGAGCAGGTTCCTCACTCCCTGTTCCTTCAGCAGCCAAGGGTGTTACGTAGGGCAGCTTGAAGGGCTGGGGGAGCGTCGCTGGGAGGTTCTTACACTGGATGAAGTTGTCTGGCTACACAACACAGAAAAACCTGAATTCATGAATTGTGCAGCAAAGCGCAGATTCCCGCATAAAATAGTTCACTGTTGTTGGGCTCTTCTGCACTGGCAGAGGTTTGGCTCTGTCCATCCCCAGGGCTGCACTTTTCCCTTGCCTTTTATGTCCAGGAACAAGCAAGGGACAGGGGGGGTTGAGTGAAGAAGAGGGACCTAAGGCAAGCTTACAGTGTTGCCATGAGCCGAGGGAGTCCAAAGTAAAACCCGCCTGTCCTGGACTCCAGCGCAACATGGATGGGATGGGGCGGAGATTGCTCCATTATCTTGCTTTTTATTTCATTTTTAACCCCACAACCTCACTCTGAATTTATTCAGAAAGACTGGAGGAACGGGGGCAGCTGGACCTTTACTGGCTGCAGCCCAGCCTGCTAACCTGGATTTTCTTAAGAACTTTTGAGATCCCCTTGGCGCTGCCGCCGCTAGCTTACATAGTTGAATTTTACATGGCAGTGACTTAATTTTTAAACTTCTGAAGAGTGAGTTCTAGTTTCACCGTTCTTTAGAAGGAGCCCAGTATTATCTAGAATTGTTGGTAATTTTTTTACTGTTGGTTTTTAGGTGAAGGTGAATTTAATGAGAGGAATTGCATCAGTGTTTAGGTGAAAATAATTTATTTCAATAAAACTCTTTGGGAAGCCTTACCTTGCAATGCTATTAGTAAACCTCAAAAAAATTTTTTGAGATCTTTGGTTTTGCTTTGAACACAGCTGTTTTGTTTTTACTGTTAAAAAACCTCAACCAAACAAAAATAAAACCTTGATCAGTGTTGGAAATTGTTTGTAAATTTCTGCAGTGTGATTTCTCATGTTTTCTCGTGGTGGGGGTGTTTCAGAGACTCGGGCTGTTCTTTCCCGACTGCTGTTGCGCTCCTGACTTTTCCCGGCAGCTCCCTGAGGAGTGGACCCTGGGCAGCCACTGGATGGCACCTTTGCCCGCGGCACGGCTGCAAAGTGACCTACTTGAGCCATGAAAGGCTGGCTTGTGCAGAGGGGCGCAGCACCGGTGGTGGCCTCTTGGCTGGCTCTGCCTCCCTTGAAGGGGAGGTCATCTGAGGAGAGGCCTGATGGACTTTCCCGCTGCCAGCATACGCTTCTGGTGGCTTGAACATCAGGAACCTTGGAAAAGCTGAGCTGGTCAGGGGCTGCTGCCGCGTTCGAGAGTCTCTGCTGCCACCCCTCCCTCCTTGGGGCTGGGCAGGGGACACGCCAGGGGTGGCACAGGGGGGTCCTGGCTGCCTGGGTCACCTTGCCTGTGGCTCCATCCCCGGGTGGTCCCCTGGGGTTTGGAAGCGTTCCCGTGGTGCAGGAAGGGGATGTCAAGTGTGGTGCCCAGCCCCGGCCCCGTGCCATGCGGTGCCAGTGCTGTGCCCAGGCGCTGGTGGCTCTCCAAGTGTCCCTCCTGTGGTCATGGTGCCCAGTGCTGGCATGCACACGAGCTGGGGACCTGGGATGAGGAGAGTGCAGGAAAAACCCAAACTGGAAAAAACCCCCCAACCTCCCAAAAATCCAAACAATCCCTGAATCGCTAGAGCTGCAGGGAGAAAACCTCAACTTTCTTGAAAAACCTTCCTCTATATGTTAGGGGGAAAAACTCAAATATTGTGGGATTTGTGATGGTGCCATAAATGAAGGACTCACCCTGGTGATTAGCTTTGCATTCCCTAAAGAAATAAAAATCTTTTCTTGCCTGGGAAGTCTTTTGAGGGGGATCTTTGCTCACAGTGGTGTTCTGTAGCACCAGGGAGCTTCCACACACCACCTTCCTAAGATTTACACCCGTCCTATAGTTCCATCAGTCCCTCGTTTCCTTCTCCCTCTGCTACCAGCAGCAAATCCCCCCAAAATGCAATTTTTGGTATTTCTTCTTCCTCTCTTTGGAAAGAGGCAGGCAGGCACAGGGAGAAAGAAGAAGGCAGAGGCGCGGGAGGGAGAGCCCGGGGTACAGACAAACATTCTCTTTATTGAGCTACACATGAATTTTTCCATTAGTCAGAGAAAGAGATTGGCAGTGTGTAATATATCACAGAAACCTCACTGATTGGTAATAGAAAGGCTTAGAAAGACCTGGCGCTTTTTATATATATATATATAATATCATTTTTTTTAAGTTTCCTCTTTATTCATTTTCTTTTGAACAGGTGTGACTGCTCTTCTTCAGCAAAGGTAACTTGTAAAAGTGAAACCGTGAAGATGTCTGGTTACTAATCAAAGTAGAAATGATGAGGGATTGGTCATGAAAACAGTGGCTNGATGAGGGGGACTCTGGTCGGGGGGGCCGAACTGTGCTTTTGGATACGGACCTGGAGAGTAAGCAGTGACAGGAGCAGGGAGTTGTTAAACCAGGAGGGAAAAAAATGGGAAAAACCCGCCGGCTCTGGCTGGTGAGGGCTTTGGCCTGAATTGGTGTGGGAATTCAAAAAATCTGACCTAAACCCCCCTGAAACCCGTGGAAGGGAGCAGGAGGAGGATGCCCCCACTGCAGCCTTCCGTCCAAACAGTCAGGGTGGGAAATGGGAGAAGATCTGCTTGTTGTTTCCCTTTTCAGCTGTGACATGTGGCCGGGGTCAGTTTTCAATTTTTTCCCTCCTTCTTTAAAAAAAGAAAAGAAAAAAATAGGAAAAAAAAAAAAGGAAAAAATCTTTTTGTTTCCGAAGGTGGTAGCGGGGCTGGGGACAGGCAGGGGCAGCCTGGCCTTGCCCATGCTGGAAAAAAAAAAAATCAAAATAATAATAACTTTAACAAGCCAACCCCCAATAATGAATTATAATGATCATAATAAAAAAATACCAGCNTTTTTTTGTGGGTTTGTGTGTGTTTTTTAAAATTTTTAAATAATTTTCATTCTTTTTTTTTTTGAAGTTTGTTTTTTTAAGGTTTTTTGCTTTTTTTTCCCTTTTTTCTTATTTTGCAGCACAAACATCCCCACATGAGAGAGAAAACACCATTCACTAAAAGGGAGAGAGGACTGGGGCAGGAGAGGGGGAGAGAAAAGCAGCACAAAAAAGCATTCACTGGAAAGAGTTAAAAATAATAAAAACAAAACGAAAACAAAAAAATGCTCTAAACAAAAAATAAAATTATANAAAAAAAAAAAAGGAAAAAATCTTTTTGTTTCCGAAGGTGGTAGCGGGGCTGGGGACAGGCAGGGGCAGCCTGGCCTTGCCCATGCTGGAAAAAAAAAAAATCAAAATAATAATAACTTTAACAAGCCAACCCCCAATAATGAATTATAATGATCATAATAAAAAAATACCAGCCCATGGTCAAATAACTGCTAGGAGGAGAAGCCCCGGCCCAGAGTGACCCCGGGTGCTGCCCTTTACCCCTTTCCCTGCCTGGTACTGGGGGAGTTGTTGGGATGGTGGGGCCGGGCAGAGCCCCCCTGGCCCTGGGGTGTCCCCAAGCTGGGACACGGGGGGCCGGAGGGAGGAGCCTGATGAGAGANTGAGAGAAGGGGGTTCAAAAAAACAAACTAAAAAGGTGGGTGCGGATTTTTTTTATATATATATATACGTATATATATAATTTTTCTTTATGCCTTTTTATTTACCAACTTGCATGATTATGATGACTTTTTTTTTCTCTCCTTCAATCTGTTTTTTTCGTTTCTTTCTTCCTTTTTTTTTTTTTTTTTTTTTTTTTTCCCCTCTCTGTGGTTGGGG
>WBMY01011372.1:201093-339669 GCA_013397315.1 Donacobius atricapilla | reverse complement strand
TTTGTTTTTATTTTTTTTTGTTATTTTTATGTTTCTCTTCTCTCCTGGCGCCGGGATCGCCGCCCAAGCAGTCGCTGTGCGCCGGGGGATCAGTACAAGCCGCAGCCCCGCAGGTTGTTGGCAATGATGATGTCGGTGACGGCGTCAAAAACCACCTGGATGTTGTTCGTGTCTGTGGCACACGTCATGTGGCAGTAAATCTCCTTGTTGGGGGAGCGGTTTTTGCTCTCGAATTGTGCTTGGATGTAGGCGGCCGCATCCTCGTAGGTGTTGGGACCTGCGGGCAGAGCGGGGCAGAGCGGGGTCAGGGCTGAGGGCCACCTCCCTCCGGCCCAGCGGCCCGTGCTGCTCGCCAAGGGCTTTCCTTGGAACAGAACCCGGCAAAACGCTTTGTGTTCAGCCCCGGCCCCCGCTTCACCCCTCAGCAGGGTCCATTTCCTTCCCGCCTCCCTCCTTCCCAGCCCCATTACCCTTTTTGCTCTGGCCCTGGCCCATTTTCCCCGAAAACGCATCACACCTCCGCGCCGCCGAGGGCTGCTCCTTCCCCGGCGGGCGCTGCTTTGCCCGCTCCGCCCTCTCCCGTTCCCCAGGAGGGGCAGGATGCCCCGGCTGGGCCCGGCCGGGCTGTGCCCGCGGCATCCCCGCGCTGCATCCCACAGCGCTCATCCTGTGCGGGGAAAGGGCTGCTGGCCCCGGCCAGGAGAGCTGCGGGCCACCCCAACAGCCCATCAGCCATGGGCGCTGGCGGTACCCCTGGGTGGGGCTGAGCCCCCTGCCCCGCCTGGGCCGGGTGGGCTCTCAGCCCAGCGCTGCGCTGTGCGGTGCCCGTGCGGGGACGCGCGTGGTGCCGGCTGGCTCCGCGGATGGGAGGTTTGCTTCGGGAAGGTGGGCTGGAGAGGCGCCAGATGTTCGAGCCGAAAAATGTGCATTATTGCATTAAGCTGCTTAGGGCAGTGAGAGAGGCTGCGCTGGCCCCTCGCGGGAAGCCACAAAGCTGAGTTACGCCCCTGAAATCGCCTTTGCAAGAGCTGCTATTATCTGGAGATTTATTTTCCTTTCCCAGCTCGCTGGTTCCCCTTGTTGCTGATGCAGTGGGTGGCCCAAGGAGAGGGAAGCTGGGCCGGTGCCATGGGGCTGTCCCCCTCCATGGGGAAGCCTGGCTGTGCCGTACAGCTGCGTGTGGGATACTCTGGTGTGTTCTACCAGGTGGCTGTAAGAAAATTGCTGGTGCCTTCAGGATGGAGAAGCCTGAATGCTTCTGGTGGAAGTGCTGGTGCACTTATGCCATAGGGGAACGCATGCCATCTTGCTGGGAGACTCCCTTGTCCCCAGGGTTTGGCATCCAGGATGGATGTGCTCTGGGTGGAACAGTTCAGAGACATCTCAGCATCTGTAGGGGATGCTGGAGTCTGAATTTAAACAGGCTTTTTTCTTTCCCTTAGAGAATTCTAAAGTATCTATTCTTGCCCATCTTCTTGGTTATTTATCCTTTTCCCCAGGCCATGTTGGTTTCACTACAAAATGGATGATTCTCTTGTGGTTCCAGAGATTCCTGCTGTACAGGGGCTCTTTCCTCCGCCAGCCACACCCAGCATGAAGGCACTCCCAGCAGGATGCAGCCTGGAGGAGCACAAGTCTTAGCTCCTCTTGCAGGAGCTTCGCAGGAACCACCAGCAAACAAGATGGCTCCAGTGCTGGCCAGTCAGCTCCTGCCAAGTCCTCTTTCCACAGCTCCCTGTGCCCAGGCTCATTTCAGCTCCTCACCATTTGTCTTGACCCCCTCTCTGTCCCACCAGCTGCTCAGGCACCTTTGCCACAAGAACTGCCCCACCCAGGCCACAGCCCCAGCCCACCAGTGGGCTGCTGGAGCTGCATCACAGCTCGTGAAGGTGCTTTTGTAGTGGATTTGCACCCCCCAAAGGCAGCCTGTCCCCTCTGCCTCCCCGGCCCTGGTGGCGCAGGGTGGGCGTCACAGCGGCTGTGCCGTGTCAGCCCCAGGACCTACCTGTGTACTCAGGGAAGCAGATGGTCAGAGGTGACTTCTTGATCTTCTCAGCAAATAGGTCTTTCTTGTTGAGGAAGAGAATGATGGAGGTATCGATGAAGAATTTGTTGTTACAGATGGAGTCGAAGAGCATGAGAGATTCGTGCATGCGGTTCTGCAAAGGGGAGCACAGAGGGAGGAGAGGGGAGAGAGGAAGGCAAAGACAGAGAGTTAGAGGAGAGGAGAACATTTTTTGTGAACTGAAACAGTTAGAAAGCAAAAATATCTCTATAATAAGACAGTGGTAAATTTGAGCTGGTTACAAAGGTGGAGGAAATGGGGGATTGTCCTCCTCTTGGGCTGGAGGTCAGGGCAGGTGTAGGGCTGCAGCTGATCCTCCCCCACGTGCCTGTGGGGCCACTATGGCAGGGCAGACACTTGAAACCTCAAGGAAGAGCAGGAAAAAAGTAATTTGCTCCTCCCATGCCTCACCAAAGGAGTAGGGAAGGGGCCCTGCCTCTCTTCAGGGACTGGGATCCCCTGAAGCATCCTTTGGAGAGCCCAAATAAAGGATGGACAGAAAGCATTAGCCAGCAGCTTGGACACACTGGGCGTGGGGACTGGGATGGAGGGGGCTTTGGCCATCCCAGGCTGGTCCTATGGACCTGCCTGGAAGGGTACTTGGCACTGAGTGGTGCCATTGTAGTAAGACCAGTGCCAAGGTACTGCCCAGAGGTTGGGACAGGTCCTGTCCCTGGAAAAATCTTCAGCTCAGCTTCGAAAATACCTGTGGTGGCTGGGTTGCTCCTAAGAAATCCCAAGGAGGTAACCTCCATGGTGGTAACAGTACAGGTGCCTCTGCCAGCCCACTTCCCAGCTCTCCTGAGAACTTTTTGGCTCGCAGACTGCTCCAAGGAGACTCGAAGCTTGGAAGAGCTTTGGTAGGAGCATAAAGGTAAATTTCCAAAAGCTGCAGTTCTGCTGGGTTTTTTTTTTCCATTTACATGTGGACAAAACCCATAAACAGTCATTTTTTCCCCTGCGCTACCAAAGTTTCTTAAGAAGTGGAGAGCGGAGAGCAGAACAGGAGGAGGTGAGGTGAGGTTGTCCTGTGCCCCACTGGCTGCCACAGGGCCCCACAGAGCAGGGTGTTCCCATGCAGGTGCATGCACTCCGTGTGAAGGTGCCACTGGGCCAGACAGATCTGGCCCTCCAAGAGGTCCCAAGCATTTTCTCCATCATTAACTTGCTCTTAGAATCAGCAGAAAGCCATTCCCTGCTAGTCCACTGACAGCTTTGGGGGGCGTTTCAGGAAGTCGGTGCGTCCCATTCATTGTTTGTACCCACCTTGTTTCTACTTGAACTTGCAAAGCTTCTGGTCAAACCCAGGGCTTGGGGAAGTCTGAAGTTGCTGCCCCTCGCTGTAACCCCTGCTGGGGGCTGAGCCCCCCAGGTCTGGCTCCACTGCCTCAAGCTCACATGGGCACACAGCTGTGCACAAAAGCCTCGTGGAAATCTCATGGAAAGGCGTGTACAGGGGAGGCTCTGCAGTGGGTGAAGAATCCTCCTGCAGCAAACATCCTCCCACAATGTCCCCCCACAGCCCCTTTTTTTGGAGGCGCAGCAAAGGGGGCTCTGGCCTCACCGAAGATTTGTGAGAACACATATGTTAGCTAATGAAATGATGACCCAATTACACATTTTGGAGTTTTCCATGAATGTTTTATTAGTGAGTCATTTTATTAGCTCCACTTCAACGGTAGCTTTTGCATGCAAAATTTAACAGCTGTCTGATTGCATCTTGAAAGGCTTCGCGATTGCACTGTCGGTTCCTTGACAAAGAATAGCTGGGGATGCCAAGCAGGCGCTTTCCAAAGCCTTGGGACTTCAATCTGATCCTTATCTTGAAATTAAAAAAAGGCCTTGTTCATAGGGAAACTAGAAGCTGCCACAAAAGGATTTGGTTCTTCTTGACTTGTGGTTGTTGCAAAATTGCTGGTTCTTGAGATTTTCATGGAGAGTATCAGGATGGGCTTTTCCTTGTTCGTCTCTGGTGTTGTCCTATATACATGTTATATTTAAATAAAGAAGTGATGGTGTTGGTGGAAGAGCAGCTGAAATAAAGCTTCTGCCCAGGGAAATGAGAATTCCCATTCAGGCAAAATAACCTTGATGACTTCAGGGTCCTGAACACCCAGGCAGAATCTGAGCAGGATGGTGTCCTGGAGGAAGTTTTAAAAATCTCTAGTATCAATACACAAAGCAAAATCCTGTCCTTCAGCCATCTGCTTTTCTCAAGGCTGGCCTGTAGTTCTGTCTGATTCATAGGATGGGCCATGTGGGAATTCCTGTCTGAGGATGGGTCCAGCTGAAGCCACATGACTGGAAGTTGGTGAAGTCAATAGGAGCAATGGTTTATTTTCCTTTGCTGAGGTTTATAGAAAATTTTCTCTTGCTTTCTTCAAGTTCCTTACATCTATATTATGCCCCAAATAATGGAAGATCTTTAGTTTAAACATAAAAGAACTGTCTCAAGCATTGTTTTAAAGGGAGGGAGGGAGGGATGCTCCATGTTTTGTGCTACTGCAAAGAGGAGAACACACCATTTACTGAATTGAACCAGCAATGGTTCTGACTCTGTGCTCGTGCAAGGAGACAGAGGAAAAGCAAAGCTTGTGACTTGTGAAGGATTTGTAAGTAACGTGGTGGCGGAAACAGTGGGGCAGGAAGGATGCTCTGCCCTGCTGCTGCCTCTGGTAAGCAGAGGAAAAAAATCCTGCCAAATACTTACATAAAATGAAGTATCTTTTGGTTATATACTTTTCAAATTCCTTATTTCCAGATGGATGAGGCTCTGGCAGACAGCTGGTGCTCTGTATTGTGCAAGTGTTTGTGGAGCAGCCATAGGGTTAAATAACAAGGTTGAGAAGCTGGATGCGCTCAAGGGAGACACAATAAAACCACTCTCACACTAAAAAAGAGCTGGCACTTTATTAACATTTTGTAACTAATAAATACATTACCAACAGCCAATAAATTATTACAATAACTAATGCTCTATTAAACCAATGGACAGTCACTCTTCGTACAAAATTACAGTTAATACAGTTTGGGCCATCAAACATGCAGGAGAAATGATTCAGCAGGAAACCAGCAAAAGGAAAATGGTGACGGCCTCCGGCGATCCTTTGGGAAATGCTTTAGGGAGTGGGGAGCCCAGAGGCAGGGTGATGGTCACTCTTCCTTTGTCGAGCTAAAGTGGGAAAAAGGAGGTGGGGGAATAGGGCTGAGGAGCACAAATTAGGGATTGGGCTCATTAACAGGGCCATGGCTGGTACTTAAGCAACCCTAGCTGCTTGCCCAGCACCACCAGGTTGGTCCAGCACTGGAAAAGCTGGTGAGACTCAGGCACTGCTGGAAACGATGTTTTACCTGCCACGATCTCTTCTCCCCACCGGGAGCAGCAGCTTTAGCTCTGGAGCTGTTTGCCTGCACTACAGTCAGGACTGCATCTGAATTTCCAGGACACTGGGTGCAAGAGGGCCTGGGGCAGTGAGCATCCAGCCAGCTGCCAGCCCCTCTACCTCTTCTCCTGGTCTCTCACCCTGTGCCTACTGCACCCAGTGTCCAGGAACAGAGCTGCCCTCTTGGGGAGATGGGGCTGTTTCTTGAATCCAGCTCCCTTTCCCTCTGCCTGCAGGGTGCCAGCTGGAGGCTTTGGTCCTCCTTTCACTAAGGCATCGGTGTTTAAGGGTGGAACTTGCTTGTGTTTGCTCACACATGAAGATTTCCCAGGCTGCTGGCTGGGGCATGAGTGGTCCTGTGCAAAGTCCCTTCCCATAGCCACATTCTCAGTATAACTACATAGGTCATGTACCTGTATCTGTCAGCACCAATTATCTCAGTGCTGGAGCTCAGAAATGACATGGTACCCTCAAGTCTCAGGGAGCCTTTGGGTGTGTTTGCCTGCTGTTTCCTGCAGGGAGGTAGAGGCAAGACCGTGGTCTGCAATTTTGTGCCACTTGGACCACGTCTCTGCTTTCTCATGTGTGCACTGGGGATGCGAGTGAGTGATACGTCTAGGTGCTCGGTGATGCTCAGTAACACCATTTTTACTGACCTTGACATGTCCAGTGTCAGATCACTAATGAGTGCTTTAGTCTCCTTGGAAATGGTTGTGGAGTTTTTGGTGGTAAGCCTGAAGACAAACCATGAAAACACCCAAGCCCACTGGAACTAAGCTTCTCTAATTGACTTGACGGATGGTCAGCCTTCTTCCCAGGAATTCAGCAACTCTCCCTGGCTCCAGGAGACTTTGTGACCACAAAAAGCTTGGGACATGTCACACAAACTAACAGTGCAGGGTTGGTCTCTTTCCCAGCACTGTCTGCAAATCCCGCAGGGGCGATGTCTGCCTTGTTGAGCTGCACAGTGAGGTTGGGCACACAGAGACCTTCTGGCAAAAGGACATCTATGTCACATCCTGACCTCTTGGAGATTGCACTCCTGGACTAAGAACAAGGTCTGTTCCCTTGCAGGCAAGCACTGGGCTCATGCCATGATAGATTAAACCCACCAGATATATTTTAATATACATTAAAGACTACCCTCATTAATACTTTTAGTGTCCTGTAACACAAAATCACATCAAAAGAGGAGGCATGGCAGGCCCCTTCTGAGGCTGCTCCCTCCTCCCTGGAGGGACAGGCTGGCCAGCCTTCCAGGAAAGCTGACTGAAGGCAAGAAGCTAATTCCAGCACAAAACTCCTGAGTGAGATGTAGCTGGAAGTGTGGCGGGCCGGCAGCAGGGACCGCCCATCCAGGCGAGCGGGTGGGCGGGCGGCGGGGATGCTCCTGCAGCCCCCGTGAAAACCAGACTGTGCCATTTCTATAGGCAAGACTAAAAACTGCCTTTGGCAGCCTGGGGCTGTATTTTAGCGTGTGCTTTCCCAGTGCGTGGTTAATGCTCGTTCTCCCAACCAGCCCAGCTATTTCATCCTCCCAGGGAGCTCTGCAGCTCAGCCAGGCAGCATTGCAAGACTTTCCTTGTACGGATTTCTCTATTTCATTGAAATTGTTGTTTAAATAAAGAAGCTATTTGCATTTTTGTGGTCTCATGGCTCCACAACCGACCCTCTCATTGACTATGGAGCAAGCCGACAGGGAGCTTCCTTCTTTCTTTTTGCTGCTGTCTGAAGCTCATCATGAGTTGCTAATGCTACTTTCAATGCTGACAGCACTTGGATGCTTTGCCTGCTGGAACAGTGACCTGAGTCGTTAAAAACCTTCTGCATCCCAAAAAGTTGTTTGTTTGTTTGTTTTTTCTTTTTTTTTTTTTTTTTTTTTGCAAATTCCCACATTAGCTTTGAAGGGCAGCAGAGCGTATACATAGCTGTTTCAATTTTCTGCTTTTAAAATCTATCCTCCATGTCCTGGCAGGATTTCTGATACAGCTGTACCAGTTGCAACACTCTTGCTATGTGGAGACTGCAAATGAAACACAGCTCTGGATCTCCAAGGGTCTGGATTCAGAGCATGGCAATTGCAAAGCTCAAGGGGCTGTTAAGAAAAGGCTTTTGAAAGCAGGAGATGTGTTTCAAGGTACTTTTTAGGCAACTGCTGCAAGAATTGCTGGTGTTTAGAAAAAGCACGGGACAAAAGACTGCCTGTGGAAGGCACATCTGTCAGGAAGGGCTTCGGAGGATGCAGAAGCCAGCAGTGAGTAATAATTTGGCAGGCGTTCTGGAGACACAAATCTATACGTGGCCATCAAGCCGGAGAAATAGCAGTGTTTAACACTGGAAGCATTTCATTTTCCAAAGGCTGTTTCCAGCATTTGTCAGTGAATCCTCATGACACTGTTGTGAGGGAGGGAATGTCAGCAGCAGCAGCTGAGATGAAGCTTTAGACACACAATATGTCAAAGAAAATGAAAGAAGAGGCTCTGTGTGGCAACATTTCCTCTGCTTTTTCTCCCCATGGGGCACCAGCTGTTGATGGTTACCAATGTGTCAGGGACCAGCTGGAGCTGCAGAGGGGTCTTGGACCTCACAGCTGGCAAAGCTGGAAATGGGTTACCTGAATCCAGCCTGGAGAGTGGTAAAAGCGCACTGAGCCAGCACTGGCCACTTGACTGCATTTGGCAGTTTGGAGTTAACTTAAATTGTCTTTACCAAAATATTCCTGTGTTCTTTATGCTGGGAGCTCAAAAGCCTTGGTGTGGTGCTGCCTTCCCTGGGAACAGCTTCTATTACTTTTTTGCTTGGATAAAACATCATTCACAGCAAGGGGTGGGAACAGAAAATCTCCAAAACTCCAGTGCTTCTGATCAAACTCTTCTTACAGACCTTAATAAAAGACCTGCATCCCTGCCAGCACCAGACATCATCACTCTGGGTCCAGTGGTTACACATTAGGTACCAAATGTAACCAATGTGTGGTTTTTCTGCCCTGGGTTTGACACAACACCCGCGTGGATGCTCGGTGTTACTGCTGGGGCTCACACAGATGTGTGGGTGGGCATGAGGAGCAGAGAGGAGCTCCTGGTTTTGCTGGCCAGCTCTTTTCAGGAGCTGATGTCATTGGAGGCATTTTAAGGCTGAGATGGTGAAGAGAAAGGTGGGTGCTTGCTTGTGCCAGAGCAGGGGAGGCAGGGAGTTGTGTTATTGCTGTTAGTGCCCAGTAGACCAGCAACAGGTCCTTGCTGTACAATAGTAAATGCATCATTAAATTCTCTCTAGGGGTTACTGACAGTTACCAGCCATGCTGGGCTGTAGCTGGTTGGATGGGTGACACACACCTCGTTTTCCTCTGCATGCCTTTCCTGCTTGCCTCAGGGTGCTCACATCCCTGGCTGGGGATTTGTCAAAATTGTCTCACAAATACTGTCCTGGCAGAGCACAGCCCCGGATGGGGACTTTTCTCTGGCTCCCAACTGCCCCTCTCTTCCCATCCTCCCTGCTGTCTTAATCTGCCTCGTCTCCCTTCTGCAGCTTCTCTCCCAAAACGTTCCCTAAGCCTCTCCCACTGTCCTCTCCCTCCTGTGCCACCATATGTGCTCCTGTCACTGCCTCCTGCCCACTGACACTCACCTGGCCCCTTCCCTTTAGGCTGTGCTGCTCTGGGCTGCTCTCACCATCTCTCCTAAATGGGCACAGTGAGAAGAGATGTTGTCCCTCTCAACCACAGCCCTGAAGAGACCTCCTGAGACCTGAAAGCCACTCCTAGCTAGATAAGGCTCCCAAGAGAGGACAGCTGAACTTCTGGCCAGCCTGCAAAGATTCATGTTTTTCAAGATCATGGACTTCTAAGGCAGAGAAGAGGCAGAGAAGAGGGATCAACACTGCCCACCTGCCCCCAGTGGGACCTCAGAGGTGGTTGTCTCTCCCAGACAACAAACAAGCTTTTGGGATGGACTTCTAAGAGTCCCTCCCTCCATGTCCCCAGAGGTGACACCCCACCTCTCACGTTCCCTTCTGCCTTCGACTCCGCAGCATCCAGAGTTCTTGATGGTGGCCACATGTATCCCAGCATTTGTTCTCTCTGAGGACCCAGATTTGCTGTGCTGGGTGCTATCCTCGCCCTTCCCACTCCTCTCCCCTGCCCTTCCTTCTTCCTCTCCTTGCACTTTTCCTTCCTACTCCATCACTTGACTCAAATCAGCTCCCTTGCCAGTGTTTACCATCCATCTCAATATAGATACTGGTAAAGAGATGACTTGACTGGAGACACCACCCCTGCAGCTGTCTCTCTGCGATGCTGAGGCAGGAGGTGACACAGGAAATCCACTGGCTTGTGCTCAGCCAAGGAGGCTCAGAGCACAAGGTTGGGCTTCTCAAGGGGTTTAGATGCCCAAGGGGCAATGAAGGGCCTTGAGGCTCTTGCACCCTTCGCTGCCACCCAAGCATGGGGAGGTTTCCCAAAGCACCTTTCTCCATCTCAGGCACCTGAATGTCAGACTCCGCCTACAAGAAGCCAGGGTTAAGTATTTTTTGTGCACCCCAGCATTTCAAGGCTGAAGTTTGGAAAGTGATGCCCCAAGTGTGCAGGAGCATCACCTCTGCTGAATCACTAAGGCTGGGAGGTGCTGTGGGAAAGGTCCCCAGGCTGGATTCCTCGTCAGGATGCCACTGAGTGGGGAGTCCTCAACCGGAGACTATTCCTGGGGCGTCTTCACTGCCTACTCTCCTGGGCTCCCAGCCCAGCACCTCCATAGCCTCCATGGAAGTGCCTCAGAAACGGGTTACAGCAACCACTAGGTAAATTTTGTCATTAATTTTGAAAAACTTGAGGTAAAACTGCTACCAGTAATGAATGCTTTTAGACAAGGCTTAGTAGGCTTTGTTACTGTGTCCCTGTTACTCAGACACCAGCAGAACTTGATATGGCTGTTTTACTTGTTCAAATAGCTGTCTGGAAAAAAGGAGAATGTACAAATCCGAGCTATGGTGACTGCATTCAACACCAAATCCTCCAGATTTGGGGTCAGTACTGCAGCTGTAGGGGACCTTCAAAATGATCAGGTTGTATTTAGCACTTTGCAAAGGAATAGTGTTTTAAAAAAAGGCAAATACCCAGGAGAATGAACAATATCCCTTAATTTTCAAGGAAAAAAAAAAGTTGTGGCTCCAAACTACACTGTTTCTGACCAGTATTTTAAGGCTTTGATTTTTTTCTCTCTTTAAAACCAAAGTATTTTTGTCTTTTGGCAGTTGAAATGCACTTTGTGGGAAATGCGTTAGCTCCCTGCACAACACTGTGAATTGGAACGGAGGAGTAGAATGGGGCAGCAAGGGAATGAACCAAAAATGAACCTAAATAAAATAAAATGGGTCTGGGGAAAGCAGAACTTGCTGCAGAGTTTTCTGGGACAGGAGGAGGGAATTATGTATTTCTTCCTTGTCATCTTCTGAGGAGGAAAAAACAAGGAAAGGGAGGACCTGTCCGCGGGTGGAGGACACTCCGGGTGGGTGCCAGGAGAGGAGGGAGCTTTAGTAGAGTCCACATCCCCGCAGGTTGTTGGCGATGATGACATCCGTGACAGCGTCGAAGACGAACTGGATGTTGTTGGTGTCGGTGGCGCAGGTGATGTGAGTGTAGATCTCCTTGTTGGCCGACTTGTTCTTGCTCTCGTACTGAGTCTGGATGTACGCCACCGCCTCCGTGAAAGCGTTGGGGCCTGCAGGAGAGCCGTGAGGAAAGGGGAAAGAGTGGGTTAAAGCAGCCCCATGACCTGGAGTCCTCAGGGTGCCTGCAAACACCCTGTTGTGGGGGTGTGGGGAGCTTGTGCGGGGCTGCCGCAGCCCAGGTGCCCTCTCTCCATCTCGGGGATGGGCACCGCTACCAGCCAGGATTGCTGCCAGGCAGGAGATGCTCCCTGACTGTCAGCTCAGTATTTTTATTCTGAGTTGCTGTTTATAGTCTCTAGAGATGAAATTGATGAGGGAGTGGAGTGTTAAACAGGCTATGATGGAAGAAATTCCACATCATGGTGACAAAAAAGAGAAGGAACCTGCCAGAAATACAGTAAGTGCTTGACCTAGGGAAAAGGCTTAGCTTTTTTCCTTTTTTAGATTTTCTTTTGATTAAAGCTTCAGTTTTTGATGGAAGAGTTAACATGAATTGAAGGCAGTATTGGTAGCTGTGCCCTCCTTTCCCTAAATCATTAAGAGGAAGGGAACATGAAAATTCTTTTGCAAAATTTTTTCTGGGAGCAGATTCGTGCATGAAGAGCTCTGTAAAGAATCAGTTCCACATGCTAAGCACAACCAGGGGGGTATTTTATGAACAGGAAGTTGGTTGTTCAAAGACATGAGGATTTAGATGCTTGATTCTGTCTACAAGAGCAGGGAATCACTAATGCCAGCTTGGTTTAAATCAAGCCATGGATTCTGCTGCTGCTTTACTAAGTATTGTGGATTAGTTAAAAGCATGAGTGAATTAAGGGGATGGAAACGGTGCTCCAGCAAACAGCAGGCAAATTTGTGGATGCAGTCTTCTAATAATTCCCTGTCAGGGGAACTAATGGACATCAGAAATTTCATTTCATTAAAAGCATTTTGTGGAACCTACTTGTGATGTTGAAAGTCTGCTTGTTCAGTTTATAGGCTTTTATCAAATAATTCTTTTTAACTCCAGGGCAACATTCTAATAATGTTGCTTTTTCATGAGGCCACGAGGGTTTCATCCTGTGGGCTGTGGCCAGCAAAGCAGGAGCGAGCAGGCTGAACTGTGTGCTTGGGTCTAAAGCCTGGGCTGAATGTCAGCACAGCTAACTCATACCAGCATTGCTGAACACCTGGGGGTGAGACAACTCCTTACCTCAGGAGTTGGATCAGTAAAAGGACTTTCAGCAGACTTCCTGCCCTCTCTGATGTCACAAGAGAGACAGGAGATCTGTTGAGGGCCTCTGGCATTGTGAGAACTCACAGCTTCCAAAAAACATCTTGAAAGAATTTAGAGCACCTTTGGGATCCCCTGAGACTTGGGGAAGATTGATTTGGTTCACTTTCTGCTGAAGTGCTCCAGACAGAAGCTTTGTGTTTAATTGGCCAAGAGCTTAGCTCCATGTGCATGAATGTCAGCTTTCCCCACTTCCCTCTTGGGCTGGGATAGCTTGGGAAGGAATATCTAAAATCACATTCCTTCTTGTTCTAGTTTCTCTGACATCAGGGGCTCTGTAAGAATGTTATTTCAGACTGAGGTTTCTGGGAGACAACAGTGAAGATCTATAAAACCAGGTGCACAAAATGTTATCAGGAAGGAGTGAGAGGTAAAGGTTTGCTTCACTGAGAAAGAGGAAGGGAAGAGGACCTGACAGAAACCATCCACTACACAGAAACACTGCTCTAAAGAAGATAGCAATGAGCTGCACTACAAGCCATCCAAAAGCAGCAATCTAATTTGCAACGAGGAAAACTTGGGGTAGGCATTATTGTGAGTTCAGCTGTAAAGACTGAAATTTCCATGATTAGATCTTTTCAGACAAATGTGTTGGGAATATGCTGGTTCTGTCTGGACCAAGCAGATGACTAGATGGCTGAAATGTGCTGGTAGTGACAAACACCAAAATCTTCCCTGGAGAGGAAGCCTGCAGATGTTCTGAATTCAGCTGGAGTTATTCAGCTCCATGGCCATAGATCATTCAGCCCAAAGCAGCAATGAGGGATCACTTTTGTCTATTCAGTGAAAAATCAAGTGCTCAGAGATAAGAAGCTCTGGTTAATAATTTGTTGGCCTGCCCAGAACTGTGACATTCCTGGTGCCCCTGGTTCACAACTGTGTTTCCTGACAAAGAGATTGGCTTCTCTGTCTGTCACCTTGATTCATCCGGATGTCTCCGGTGAGTTTAAATAATTCATGATGATAAAAGTTTATTTTTGTGCTATCTCGGAATGGTAATGAGGGTTTGTGGAAGCTGGCAAGATGCAGAGGGAGGTAGCGGGGTGCAGCTGCAGCCTTTGCATGGGTGATGTATTCCCATCATTAGCGGGTCAGATGCCAGGCAGCAGGAGCAGGGGCTTCTTGCACACTGCCCATCCCAGAGCTCCTGCTCTCAACTCCATGGATCACCAAGGCCTCCTTCTCCCCAGGCAAGCTCAGGGCATGGCTCACTGTGGCTCTCCTCTGCCTGCACTATGGGTTAGGAGGTGTGGGAATATCAGAATATGAAACACCTTCTTTTCTACCTGCATTTAACTGCAAGTGTTTTCATGTCAAGACACCTGAGGTTGGCAAACCTGAGAGCAAAACTGAGGACTTTTCAACTAATGTGATGAAAATGTATTGCTTGAGCTGAATCAGCCAAGCTGTGAGACCTGCTGTCTGCATACTGGAGGGCTGATCATGGAATCATAGAATGGTTTGGGTTGGAAGGGATCTTGAAAGGTCATCTAATCTAACCCCCCTGCAGTGAGCAAGGACATCTTCAACCAGGTCAGGTTGCTGAGAGCCCCATCCAGCTTGGACATGAATGTTTCCAGGATCATGATGATTCTACAGCCCCGCAGTGCCTGAAAGTGGAAAACTGGCCAGAAACTGCATAGGGATTCTTGTTGTGGCCATAAGGGAGCATGGTCAGGTATGAAAGAACAAAGCAGTACTCCAGCTGAGGACAGCCTAACAAACCCCGTGTGTTGGTCACCTGGAGACCAGTCACTCATTTCTAATGGTTACACTCACTGCGCCTTTCTGAGAGACCTGCAAGAAGCTCCATGATCCTGTGTCACACAGGGAGTCAATGCACATGGGTTTGGGGAGTGCACAGCGGCCCCACACCTGCAGGTGCTGGCTTGGCATCAAACCCAGTGGTGAGGTGGAGATCAGACACCCGAATCAGTGGTGGTGGCCCTTTGCTAGCAAAGAACTTGGGTCAAGTCATGCTCCTGCTTTAAGTGGACCATGGTGGGGGTGATCCTTTGGCACTTACTGAAATAAAACCTGTAGTGAAGCCAATGGGAGCTCTAGCTCTGCATCTTTAGCCTCGTTGCCTGTGGTACACCACAGCATCAGCCTGGCAGGGGGGAGCTCTGTGGTCCCTTTGCTAAGCACTCCTGCACAGCCACATTTCTCATTACCTGTGTACTCAGGAAAGCAGATACTCAGGGGCGATTTCTTAATTTTCTCCTCAAATATGTCCTTCTTGTTTAGAAACAGGATGATAGATGTATCTGTGAACCATTTGTTGTTGCAGATGCTGTCAAAGAGCTTGAGAGATTCGTGCATGCGGTTCTGCAATAGAAAGGAAAGATCACATCAGGCCAGAGCCAGCGACCCAGGGATGTTCAACATGTAGGGAAATCTAAAACAACTAAATTAAGGAGGAAAGCAACAAAAAAGAAAATCTACAATATACATAATATTTATGTATACATACAGCTGAACATATACGTACACAGATGCAATCCCTATTACATTTGACAGAAAATTAGTAACTTAAGGGCATTTAACAATACAGAGCTGTTTGATTTTATATAACATTAATTTACAGGATCCCAGCTCATAGAAATCATCATGCACCATGCATGGATGGAGAATTATTTTTGCCCTTTGATCAGATATATGTGTCGGTGTAGCTCATGCAGATTTTCTAAAACATTTTCAATAATTTTTCTAAAATGTTTTTTCCATTTTCTCAAATGTGTGTGGCACACAACTGGTTGGATACATTAACCAAGGACTGGTAGATCCTTGAATTAATCTAGAGTTGGAAGCAGACATCAAGGTGACATAATTTTGGAAATGACCTTGCCGTGACCTTTGCCTGGTTTTGTTATTTTGTTTAGTGTTGTCTGTTGTTGGGCTTTTAATTTTTAAACTTTTTTGGTTTAGTTCCCTTGGAAGATGGCTCAGCAGAAAATGTCTCACAGAGAGGAAAAAAAGTGCAAAAGGAAGAGAAAATAGTATAAAAAGGAAAAACATAACAGAGAACATCTAAGAACAACCAGACTAGAAGTCAGGCAGCTACCACTGGTGTTAGCTCATGCCTCTAGAAGAAGATTAGCAGAAGAGCCATACATCCAAATGTACGCACAGTGAGAAGTCAGCTTTTTGGTTATAGGTCATGCAAAAAAAGGACACAGAAAAGGAGAGACATAAGAGGAATTGAAAAACCAGACCAGTTACAGAGTTGCAAAGTCTGCCACATGGGTTTATGGTGGTGGAAAGAGCTCACGGCAAAGTCAACCAAGTGTCATGTTCCCTGCTGCTTTCAACTCTCAATTTNTTTTTTCTTTTTTTTTTTTTTTTTTTCTCGGTTCAAGAGAAGCTTCATACCTGCCAAATTTGGTTGGTCTCTCAAATGCTCATTTTTTGGCCTTTGTTTGGCTAGATAAGGTCAGACGGCCGAGGAAAAGCTGTGGAGGTGCCGAGGCTGGCGACGTTTGGCGCCGAGGCCGACGCCGGAGCGCGCACGCCGGTCGCGTGGCCGTCTCTCAGCCGGGAACCGGGTAGCGCAGAGAGCAGGCGCGGTGAGGACGAAGCACACCCAACAGTCAGGGGGTTATCAAAGGCAAAGCATGGTACAGACCAGACCGGCTCCTCGGCTTTTCCCAGCGGGATCTCCTTAGGACAGCACTCCCCAAACCCGCCAGTGAAAAAGTAAGAAACTGGTACAGCCATCACCACAGAGACGCTGGAGAGAACAGGGCTGCACGGGCTTGTTACTGGAGGGTTTTTTGGGTGGGTGCAGCATGTCCTGCTGTTCCCAGCCCTGGATATGGGAATGTGGAGTGGTACATGAGTCAACCGGGGGCCTTCACCCCTCTCCCACTCCATTTTACACCCTTGCTAGCATAAAGTTGAGCCCAGCACTTCACTGATTAACACATTCCTTTTCATTGATATGCTTTAGCATCTACTGGATGTTTTATATAGATAGAAGAGGCTCTGTGGATGAAAGAAGCATCTGATCCAGCCCAGAGTGAAACAGGACACGTGTGGTTTGCCGTGCCCTGTCTTGGATGACCGTGCATTTCCCCGCTGTTTGTATCGACACACAGGGACGACGCAACCACGCAAGAATGTAAAAATGCATTTGCTCACTGGATCTCATTTGCAACATGTTGCTTATCTGGATCATCCTGTGCCTGTGGGCTGTTTTTTGCTAACCTGCTGGAGTCCAGGCCGCCACACGGCACAGCCCTGGTGGACAGCAGAGGGGTGAAACTGCTCTCCATGGCATGGGGAGCACCACGGTGGCTTCAGGGTTTGTCTAAGAAACAGAAGCTGAGGACTTCTGAGCTGGGCTTCATGGTTAGGTGAAGCCAACTTTTCTACAGTTGTAGGACTATTTAAGGATCCTACAGAAGTCCTCCTACTTCTCTTACCCAGTTTGATCAATTTGCATTAATGAATGTTAGGAGATGAGACTGTTTTTCCCAAGAAATAGTGACTCTTAGTGTTCAGTGGTAACCAGAATATACAATCACAGAATCATATACACACAGCAAAAACCAATACATCCCACTACAACATGAGGGTTACACTAAATACCCTCTATTCCTTTATGATTCCAGAAAGAAGGTTCAAAGCTTCCTAAGGCTGTCTGACCTGGCTCTCTGGTCTCTACATGCTGATTTTTCCTCCAGCTTTGCCAGTCAGACAAGTAAACATAATGAACTGCTCTGCCCACTCATCCTTATTTATGTGGGAAATGTTTGGTCTTAAAATCCACCTTTTCCTTCCCCACCACTAAAGAGAAGATGACATTTTTCCAAAGCCAGAAGATGACATTATTCAAAAGCCATAAATTGCTTTCTGTGTGTGGCAAAGGTGCAGAGCAATATCCTGGTGAGCAGACAGATGCTTCTGTTGTCATACCTGGATGCCATATGGGAAATGGCATTGCATCCCAGGTGGGCCTCTGGGAGCCCACGCATGGACAAAGCTGTCCTGGTGCTGGCTAGCATCAGGAGCCCTCACTATCTCCCTTTCCTTTCCCTTCCCTTCTCAACCATTACTAGTTCCATAGGTGTTTGTAGGAGCCCTCCAACAGCTCAGGCAGAGCCAGGTGCAGAGGCAAGGATGAGGAAGCAGTGTCTGGGTACCCTATGTAAAAGGGCACACTGCTGCTAAAGGAGGAGTGAGAAGTTAAATCCCCCCAAATAATCCCCCTCCTCTCAGTAAATCCATAGTGGAAGACCAGTTTAGTCCCACAGAACTTGCCTGGGGTCCCTTTCTGCTGCGATGGGGCAGAGGTACCTATTCTGCTAGGAGGCACTAAAGGTTATGCTCCTCATACTTTTAGATGAAGTGACACAAACTATTTCACCTGCTTTTGGACCCATTGTGCTGCTTTTTCTCACTTTATGTTGGGTCTGTCATTAAAGGATGAGCTCTTCAGACATTAGTTTCTTAATGTCACTTCCCATTTCAGAATTGGTATTTTAAATACTTACACAGGCAAGTATTTTGTACCCCAACAAGAAAAGTAGCCCCAACAACCATGATACCGAGGCATAACCACTCGTCCATGCATATTCAAAGTCCAGTTAACATTTCCTGCACAGGACAAGAGACAGAATTTCTCATAGCTGAGTTCAGATGTCATTGCACAGCTGTGTTCCCATCACTGATGTGAAGAGCAAACAGCTTTTCACTCAGCATGAGGCAGAAAGGATGCTGTGGTCACGACTCTGTCCAGGCAGAAACACACTCATAAAAAACATCTTTTTTTTTAACCAGAGCATTGGAACAGACCTGGTGTTTTCTGCAACACCCACCTGATTCAATATTTTCTGTTTTCCTTGGTAAGTGCTAGCTGTCATGTGAACTGTAAGGACACTGATGGTTATCCTAAGCACAGCAACTCCATATTTCCCCTCCTGTTTTTGTTTCCTAAGATATCCAAGCCACTTTGGCTTGCTTTGTCACTCCTAAGGCAATTTCTGAGCACTGCAATTCCATTTTCCTTGCCCAATGACAGCAGAGAGAGCATGCTAACCAGGTCATGCACTGCAATATAAACCAACAGACCAACACTAATGCACACCAAGGGTTATCAGCACAGAGCCTTCCACCCATCCGATCCTCAGCAATTGGGACACAAACAGTACTTGCATGTCTTGGCTACATATGGTTGACCTAAATATCTTAGCTTCAGAGGCAGCAATGTACAGCATCAACATCTCTCTCTCTCTTGCCATGACTCCTTTGAATTTGTAAGGTAGAAAACAGAGGACAGTCTCAGTTCCCATGGCAGGTCCCATTTCATTGCTGCTTTTAAAAAAAGTCCATTAGGAATTCTATTTAGAAAGAACAATGGAAATCTACCTTTGTGAATCATCTTCTCTAGTTTTACTGATATGACTGCCACTCTCTCTTCTCCGATTACAGAGCTGAGGCTTTTCCTTCTGTAACCTCAGCTTATGAAACAAAAAGATAAGTCACAAATGAGACAGAACGGCCTTATTATGCAAAGACATAATCCAGGGAGGTGTTCTGCCAATTAAACCAGGATGTTCCAACTGTGTACAGTTATGGCAGAGAGCCTGGCAGCTCCTTGTGAAAGACTTGGTAAAGGCATAGGCAGGTGTAATACCTCGAGGGCAGTGCCTTGTGCTTTGGATGGGCTAGGCAGAGGGTACCATTTTGCCACATGAGCTCTGACTTGGGCTGTGGCTGGCAGCAATGGGACTGATGAAGGCATTGCTTGAATCTCTCTCATGCCTTGTTCCTCTCCCCTGGGAGCTGGGCACACAGGGACACGGTTTAGATCTGCCAACAGCAGCGTAAGGTGTTGGAAGCAATGGGAGAAGTTGGATTCAGCAGTACAAGGAGTTTCTGTGAAAAGTGTGATCTTTATGGGTGTATGGGCCTAAAAACCAAAGATGCAGAAAGTTTTCTTTGTTTTCTTTATGTCTTTCTGATCTGGACATAGGGAAGTACTTGCTTTCCTCGACTCCTGCTGTGTGGCTCTTTGTGACAGGGAATTAGAGAGAAAATACATCCCTTATAAAAGACTGCCTGCCCTTAAGAAGCAGGGACAGCTTCACACACAACGGTCTTGTTTTAGCTGCTGCAGGAGGATGGGTGTTCAGTCTTTTAAAACAAAGAGCACAATAACCCACAAAACAGCTTTACAAGTATAGAGCTGTGATGGAATTTTAAGGGCAGGGACAGGTTAGAGAGAGTTTCACCCACCCTTGTTTAACCAGCTCTTTGGAAAGGATTCACAATAAACCTGTTTGTGAGCTTTTTTCAGTGAGACAAGCTGACCCTACACTTGTCCCACCCGGAGCTTACCAAGGTGAGCCTGTCCCTGGTCTACATGATGCTGACTGCATCTGAACTGCAGTTTTCTCCACCTGAAGTGGGGTTTGACTTAGAGAAGTGCAAAAAGCACCCGTGAAATCCTGTGGTCGTTGACAACAAGGTGCTGAGTGCAGGAGGAAAAGCCTCTCTCCCCATGCACCCAGCTTTGTAAGGTTTTTATTGGACCCTGATATGCAGTAGAGCTCTTTCCCTCTCATGGCTCCATGACAGCAGCAAAAGCTCTCTACAAGTCCTTTCATACTCATGAAGACATCTGTATAGCCCCCAAACCTGCAGTGGCTCAACACAGCTGCAAGTGCCTGGACTGTAGTAAGTGTCTCTAAAAAATGATGCTGGAGGAGCAGCATCCAGCTCACTTTCTCAGCTGTCTCCTCTTTGTGTTTTCCAAGTGAGAAGCAATAAAAGCTGATTGACGTCATTAAAGCCGGCAGATGTGACGGATGCAGACAGCAAATCAGCTGACTGAGGGGATGCTGTTTTACTGCTGGGTTTTTGGAGAGGCACCACATTACCAAGGAGGGGGCCAAACGCTTGGGGGCTCACCTGGGACGGGTCAGGGTCTGGGGGTGCCACATCTTCCACCTGCCATTTGTGATGGGGATATAATAGGCCAGGCAAGATCCAACACCACTGTTTTTTCCTGAGTGCATTGGCCTTGCTCAGAGTTGTTTATTTGGGTTAGGCAGGGGCGTCCTGCCGGCATGGTGGTGGTGAAGCCGAATCCTTTCCCCGTTTACGCCGAATGTGTAAATGAGCAGCAGCTGCCTCTGCCCTCCTGTTGCTCAGCATCCCCCGAAATGTGTTGTGAACAGGGACTGAAATAGCAAGCAAATGTCAGTGCTGTGCCAGAGCTGCACCAAGCTGCTCTCCTGCTGCAAAGGGAAAGTTGGAAATGAATAGATCCCAGTTTCTGCAGTGTGGCACTTCAGCGGGGAGTCTGAGCTGGCTCTGAGGTGGTGCCGGGTGAGGGACAATCATTGGCAGGGCTCTCCCCAGGAGAGATGCTCTAACCTCCAGTTCAGAGGAGCAGAGTTAAGGCTGACATTTAAAAAATGGCATTGGCATTCAGGCCATTCCATTTTGTGCTCCAAGGCTTTGAATCACAGGCTTTGACTTGTGTAGATGGGCACCCAAATGTGACCTGTATTAACAGCTGCCTTTGGCTTCACAATTTGGGTGTCACAATCCAAGTTACACCTACAGAGCATCTCGCTCTCTGCTCATATCACAGCTTTGCTCCCTGTCCGCCACCCCCTGCCCTCTCCCCCTCTGCTCTTCTGTGTCTCCTGGCTGATATTGCTGCCCAGCTGCAGAGCTCTAAAATGTTGAGCTAATGGCTGGATTTTTCAAATCACGTCAGGAGATTTTGTTTCTTTCCCAGTAAATCCCACAGGGCTGAGCATCCTTGAGCATATCAGGGCCAGGGTCAGAGGGAGGAGACAACTGGGGATTATAAGTAAGTGGACATCAAAGGATGTAGAGTGTTTCAGTCAGTCTAGAGGGAGACACAGTCATGATCACAGAATCACAAGGACCATCCAATCCAACTCCTGGTCCTGTACAGAACAACCCCAAGAGTCACACCAAGTGCCTGAGAGCATTGTCAAACACTTCTTGAACTCTGTCAGGCTTGGTGCTGTGACCACTTCCCTGGTGAGCCTGTTCCAGTAGCTGATCACACTCTGTGTGAAGAAGCTTTTCCTAATTTCCAGCCTAAACTTCTCCATGATATGGCTTCACGCTGTTACCAGTCCTGTGACTGGTAATGTTAATATCACCCAGAATTCTGGCATCAATATGATTCAAACAACCAGGTGATTTCATCAAAGGGTTTGCTAGAGCTCATAAACCTGGCTCAGAGGCTAGAAACCACAGTCCCCCTAGTCTTTTTGGGACAAGACAAGCATTGCCTCACAGCAATCTTTCCCTCGATTCCATCCTCATCCACAGCATTCTGCAAGCCTGACATCTTTACCAGCAGGAGAATAAAAAGCGTCAGAGAGACAGAGCTGGCAGGAGCGAGCACTCCATGCTGCTGCTGCAGATTGGGCACCGATGAAATCATTACTGAGTCTGAGTATGGCCTCCAATTCCTTTTCATTAGACAAATGTAACTGGGTGCCCACAGCAGTTGTCATTAGTCCAAAAACATGCATCCCCATCATCCTGAATGAATGGTCAGAATACAGTAATGAGCCTTACTGCATCCTTTTTTGTGTATTCAATTCACTTGTATTAATTGCACTCTAATACCAGGGAGCACAAAGGTCCTCACCAGCTTTATTTCCAGATGGTATTTTCAGCCTAATGTCACAGTGGGAAGTCATAAAATCTCTCCTAGAGCAAATTACCTGAAGACTCAAACATTTCCATTCTTAGTAAGGAAAACAAATTTCTGTAGCCTGAAGAAATAGGTTACATTCCTGGGCTGAGCCCCGGGCATGCACTGCTGTCCTGCACCTCTTCACCACAGCCTGACTGCTTCCCTGTTTTAAAGCTCACTCAGCTGTATCCTCTTGCTGGTTATAGGGTCCTGTAATGCATTTTGAAAACACAGGCTGGCTAGAAAGGAGAAGCAAACCACTATGCCTTTACCAGTGTGAGGAAGCTTTACCTGGGCATGCAGACTTCTTATCAAAGAATGTGAAGGAGGAGAGATCTCCACAGGATTTCTGACTCAAGGGGGAGCAAGGGGCTAAAGCACATTATTGCAGCACCCCAGGGAGCATTCAGTGATCTCTGAGGAGTTGCTGGCTATGCAGTATCCCATAAAGAGGAGTTGGGGCCTCCAAGACCCAGTTAGACTCACCGTGGTTTCGTCTTCATGGAGCACCTGGTCGTAGCCACTCAGCGCGACACAGAAGATGATCGCTGTGACATCCTCAAAGCAGTGGATCCACTTCTTGCGTTCTGACCGCTGGCCCCCGACATCGAAGAGCCTGCAGCACAGGGGAGGACCATCACCACCCACTCCTCCCTAGTTACCAGGGACTTTAGAATTCTGGGCATTCTCTGACCACATGAGCCCTGCGAGGCTCCAAACACAACGTAGTAGGTCTTTCACTGCTACCTTGGTGTTCTCCTCCAGAGTCTGCAGCCAAGGAGGTCCAGGAGGAGCAGTTACAGACAGGGATGTGGGGATTTGTGGGAGAGCCTTAGCAGCATGCTGGGTCCCAACGGGTCTGTGGAGTTGGAGACCACACACTCTTCACTTTTATATGCTCTAAATACTGTTTGTGTGTTTGGCTTTCTGTCTTTGTGCCCTCTTCTCTCTACTGGATGGCAACATGAGGGTCAATGTATTGTGTTAACTCTATGTGACTGACCCACTTAAAAGAAAAGACCTGGCCAAATATTGTTACATTTATGAGGCTTAATCAGATTTGGGGTGTCAACCTTGTATTATATATTCCAACAAAGAGGTGTTTTTTGGGCTAGAAGAAGTTGCCATGAACTTCTATCTTACAGGCAGTGACTTTCAAGACAAGATTGCCAAACTTTTCATAGCATCCAAAATGCTGTGTCTTCTGCAGTGGGAGCTGTCCATGCAATTTAACAACTTCTCCTTTAGGAACAATGGGGAAACCCTGTGACCTAAGGATTTACTGTACAGTGTTAGACTAACCTGAAGTGGAGGTTTTTGAACGTGAAATGGGTTTCTACGATGCCAGTTGTTTTGACCCTGGTTCGGAGGATATCCTGCTCGGTGGGCTGGTAGTCTGCGGCTCCAATTCGATCTAAGCTGTCTAGGTAGCTAAGAGAAAGGAAAAGAAAAAGAAGATAGCTAAGAATAAGACACACATTAATCTTTGTAAATCTCAGATGACTCCTTCAGCTTCCTATTAATCTTTTTCAATCTCATTTTTCATGGATGAATGTATTGTAGCTAAAGGAAAAAATCCTATACTGGGAAAAAACAGACCTCAGTAAGCTAAGCATAAAATCTGATAGGGAACTGAAAGCAGGAAATTAAGCAGGGCGTGTTGTGAGTCCTGCCTGCAATCTGGGAAAATACACAGTTTTAATATTAACTCACTATTTTTATTCCATGAGGAACAAGGGTCCAAATCAGTCCATTGTGCTGGATCCTGTACACATGCCTTTTTCTGCAAAGGCTTATTCAGATAAGAGGTTGGAGCATACAGGTCTTGCTCCCAGAACATACAGGTCCAGTTCCCTTTGGACATGCCTCTCTCTGTGCTGGGAAGGAAGGGAGTGACATGCCATGCTTTGCTTTCAGTCAGCTCAAATGAAGGGAGATGAATCTGCACAGGTGAGTCACTGCTTCAGTTCGAAATCCAGCATAGGGCTGAGGCTGCAGGAGATGCAGCTCTTGGAAAGAATCCAGGATGCCACTTAAATGGTGATAATCTGGGAGTAGAAACTGGGGCTTTGGGAGAAGAGAGAGGAGATTTAGCTTTCTAAAACTCTTGGACAGTTTAAAACATGTAACTTTATTCTGCTTTAGCCTTAAAATCTATGAACACAGGCAATGCCTCCCTAGACTGAAACTTGGGTTAGGAAGTCCTGTGTTTTGTCATGAGATGTTTGTGTAGAGGAACCCAACATCTTTGCACATATGACCACAATCCAGTTCTCCATCCACATTCAAGACAATTTTTAAAAACAATTTATAAAGAAAAGAGGAAATTGGATTACCATTTAATATGAATTATAAACACAGACCTGCATCACACAGCACAGTCTTTCTCACCACCATTAAGCCTGCATGCAGGCACTCCAGTTTCTCTTAAAAGGGGTTTGAGGTGCATTACAGGGCATAAATGCCCACCTCTGGCCCCAGGAGAATCACTCTAATGCTTTGAGATGCTTTCAATATATTGTGGATATAATAGGGTACGTCTGTGCATGTCTGTGATCTTTTCCTTTGATCCCTGTGACTGGGTGTCCCCCAGAGAGGCAGTGGGGCAGAGGTGACCTGCTGGTGGCAGGACAGGAGGGTACCTATTCAGGTGCCAGAAGATGGCAGTTTTGCCCATGCAACAGGCAGAGAATAAAATGAAGTAAGAGGAGCTGCAGAGCTGCAGAGAAGGAAAAGACTTTGTTGTCTCAGGTAAGAGTTTGGTGGTGAGTGTGAGATGGTATGAGCTGGAGCCATTCACTCAAGACAGCCATGATATCTATGCTTGATTTCAGTTTAGCTAAATGCAATTTTTTTAAAACAAAGAACATGCATTTAGTACTGATGAGTAACCAAACCAACCCCCCTCATTTGCCTTGCAATAGCAAATCCCATTTGGCCTGAACTTGGCCCTGACCTGCTGCTGGAGATGATATCCCTCCTGCATCCAAACCAGGAACGGCTTTCCATTTGTGTCCTGGAGGGAGTGCCACTGAGCCAGGCCTCTGGGGCAGGACACCTGGTGAGCTGGGGCTGTGCACTCTGCTACCCAACAGAAGTCCCTGCCACTTTCTCTCATGCCTACCCCACAAGCCGGGAACAACAAACAGACAGCCAAACTCTACACTAAGGTCAAATACAAACCTCACCCTGCTTGTATCACGTATTTTCCCTACCCATCATATTAATCATTTATTTTTGCTAAACAATTCCAAGAATCACATCACCCAGAGAAAAGTATGTAAGCTAAGCAGACTTATTTTTGTTGTGCCCTTTTTCAAGCATTTAAAGGCATTGTGGTTTTGTGACAGATGCTCCTTTAATAACCCTATGATGGGCACTGGCTGGATGAATGGGGCTTCATCTGAAACCAGATCCTCGGCTGTGACGGCTGAAGCCACGATCACTCAGCTATTCACAACTGGCGTCAACTCCTGTTATTTAAGAGACAGCTGCATCTCTTCACAGGGCCCTGCAGACCAAGGCAGCTCTGCAGTGCTGGTATTCAGAGACTCGGGCTCTCCTCTGTCCTCAGGAACAGAGTACTTCAAGGTGATATTAAAAAGTTGAGGTGTAAGAGGGGGGATTTTCTTTTCCTCTTGCAGCTCTTGGCAGTACCCTGAAGTCCTTTCTCACTTCCTCCATCTTCATTTTCTACATTTTCTAATGACCCAACTCTCTTCAATGTAACATTCCCCATTAATTATTCTTGCTTTTGAGATCCTCCTTTTAAGCTGGGAGTGCAGCAAATGAAATTTGCTGCAAACTGGCCAAAGGACTCATGTCCTCAGCAGCGCAGTGATGGAGAAGCTCATTACTCTAATTGTTGCTTCCAACCAGTGACGATTTGCTGGTGAATGGCAGCATCACCTAAACCCTGGGCTGGGATTTCAGGGCATTCTCACTCTCACTACAGTGTGCGCAGTCCGTGGCTCTTCCACACAGCACTCCCATTGGCTGCCTGAGAGCAAATCAGCTCCAGATTTTATTTCATCCTGCATTCAACCTGGTTGCAAGGCTTGGAAAGCCTTGCCTCCCTTCCCTTGTGATACAGCCTTGTGTCTGGCTCCACCCAAGTTCTCTGGGGGGATCAGGAGTTTGGGGAAGCTGGTGCAGCCTGCCAACCTCTCAAGAGGGCAGGATGATAGTGACAGAGAGAGGGGAAAGCCAAGTAGGATCCATTCCATCAACCCCTCCTACCTGACAGCATCCAGTTTGTGATCCCAGCTGGGATATCTCCATAGGAACCTCGGTCGGGCACCCTCCAGCAGCTGCTTCCCAGTGCTTAACTGGTGCTTGGCAGAATATTCAGTACCCACAGTTCTCAACCTTTTCTGGCTGCAGGTGAGCTGAGCTCTGCAAGTCCAGAGCCTTGATGTCACTCTCACACGAATGCCTCCAGCCCGGCTGCTGGGCACCCCAGTTCCAGTACCTGCTTGCCAATACACTCTGTGCCTTTTCTGTTAACTCCTCTCTTCATCTCTTTCCTCATCTCTACTCTTTTCCAGCACTCTGTGTACTTCTCAATGACTTAAAAACTTTCAGTTGTCTGGATCAGCTTTTCATCTGTTCCTGGGAGTCTTGATGGGGGTCAGCCATCAATTTATATGAAGTTATAAAACATTTTCAGTGCTGGTTTTGAGGCTGCATTCCAAAACTGTTTAGATCTCTGGCTGCTCTTCCCTAGAAAGAGACTTGGGCTATGGCAGATATTTTTTCCCCTGCACTTGGCTGGTGCAGAGCTGGACCCTGTTGGTGTGTTGCAGCTCGTGAAGCTCAGCTGGAGGAGTGTGCCATGGTATAGCTGCCACACCAACACCCAGGTGTGGGAATGGGAGGATCAGCCGGGCTGCTGTTTGGATGCTGAGCTGATTTTAGCTGCTCCTTGTTCTCCTGGGTTCCTGCTGGAAGCATCTCTGAGGTTTCACTGGAGTGCTGGTGCTCCCTGCCTATGCTGCTTGGAAGGACCTGCTGATGTGAGCCTGAGCTGGGGGAGGATGGTGTGCCTCAGGGGTGCCACCTCTTTGGGAACAGGGAAATCCAAGTGCGGACAAGTTGCTACACATGCTGCTGGGTGGCAGCACTGCTGGTATGCCCTTTGAGCTGAAAATCTCAAGGCCAAACTGTTGTGGGAGATAATTAGTCGTCACAGCCAACAGGCTCTATGACACATAATCCCCGCAGAAGCTGGCATCTGTTTAACCAGCAGAAATAAGAGCACTTTGGAGGCTGTGGAGTGAGAGCTTGGCTCCCCCTTCCACGTCATTGGTGCTGGCACCAGAGCTCTTCCATTTCCCAGCTCCAGGGTTTGCACGCTGGAGTGGAAGCGTATCTGAAATGACACATCAGCTCTTACTTGCAGCCTGCCTTGCCCCGGGTTTGCAGGGGTTAAAAAAAGCTGAAGGAAGGTTAGAAGGTTTGTGAGTAATGAGTAACCCTCTAGCATTTCTGTTCCTGAGCCGAGTAGCTCCATTACTGCTTATATCTTTTATTTTAAATGCTTTGTTTTGAAGCAGATTGCAGGTTTCTGAGTCACTCAGTTTACCATGCTCAGGGAGGTGAAGTCCAACTATTTTATGCTGCTAAAAAGAAAAATGCAGAGGAAATGGCAAGTCACATATAGAGGGAGAGGAGATCACTGAACAGAGGCTAAGAAAGGCAGGAGCTCTGTACAGGCTAGTTGATAGTGAATAGCTATACAAAGTAGTATTGCCCCTTAATTTGGTGTTTCCAGAAGCATCTGGTAGCAGCACTGTTGGTGCCAGAGACACTGCATGGAGAAAAGGAACTTCAGTCCAGGTGTCCCACGGGAACAGCTCGGTGGCAGCAGCCTATGTGCAGTGTGTGCACAGGGACCCCTCCTCAGGCTCTCAGTTACCACGGGAACCTTCTGCCAGGACTGTGCTACCTGTGCCAAAAGCTTCTCTAGCTCCTCTCTTGGATGAAGAAGTGCATCTGAGGTTGCAGGCTGTGGTCAAGGCTGGATGCCTGCGGCAAAGCTGACACAGACAGACATTCACATTATTGAGCTTAATAGCAGTAAGATGGTTAAACGTCTGTTAGGTTTTTCTTGCCTTGAGGGTGGCACTTTGGCAGTCTTTTTGCATCATCCAGTTCTCCCTGTGCACACCCAAGGTGTTCGCACCATGCTGATGCCACACTCAAATCCTCATTGCTCAACGAGCTGCAGTGCAGCAGCAGCCACAGCTGGATTTTGGTCTGGGGCAGATCTGCAGGGAGTGGAAATTGGACCTTCAAGACAACAAACCTGGAGACAGCAGCACCTTCCCAGTGGTTCCTCCATCCCAGCTGTCCTGAGTTTTGGCCATGTCTCCTCCGCGAAGGAAAGGCCATGTGTGCGTGGGATACCCCAGGCTTGATTTGTTGGCTTGTGTTGTATTTGATGAGGGAGCAGATCCCCATTTGTCAACACATGCAGCTGAGTCACTGCTGGGTTATTTTGGACTCCGTGTACTGAGGCACTCAAGGGGCAGCTTCAGCACTGTGTCCTGGCAAACGCTGAGTTTTAAATCCAGGTTGTCATGAGCAGGTTCCACCTCATCTAAATCTAAATGATTATGTAAAGATGGCTCTACCTGAGCACTCCTTCCTTGCTCATGGATGGAAGTCTGCCTGTATCTGATCTCACCTTCCACCTTATCCTCTTCCTTTCTTTCAATGATGAACACACAATTCAATGTATATTTAGCATTAAAACCATTTAATATTTAGTGACCGTAGAGTAAGGGTTCAGAGGAGAAGCACTGCATTTAGGGAGTGTCAGTAGTGGCTCTACAAAGCGGAGTAAACTCTTGTACTATCTTCTATCACAGAGCAAAACCATGTGGGCACTGATGCCTGAAGGTGTGATACAGTTTGGTTTGGCTGCCCAGGGCAGCTGGCGCTGGGCAAATACCCAGAGGTCATGGCATTACAGTGCTTTTTCTGCAGGCACTATGTCCAGTCATATCTGCTGTTATATTTGAGGGAAAGGGGAAAAGCAAGCACAACCCACTCTCAGAATCTAGTACCAATCCAGCACACATAAAGGTGATGCCACAGGTATCTTAAATAATCGTCAGTTATGAAAGGCTAGAAATGTTGCCAAAAAGTGGCATCATGTCCCTTCAGGAATCAATCCTGTCTAAGGGCAGAGACTGTGCAGAGCCCTCCTCTCCCCCTAACAAAGCAAGAAGGTGGTACACACTGCTCCTGAGGCATTTCCATGTGGGTTATGGCAGGCAGGGAAAAGACCTTAGGGGATGAGTAACTCATCTGAGTGCAAGAACATTGTCTGGTGTTTTCTCAGTCCAGTCTAGAGTAGAAAGCTCTTGGGAATTTGCTCCTGTACTTCGGGTAATGCGTTTAATGTTTCTGGCTGAGTTCCACCATCAGCCAGTCCTGCCTCCCTGGCAATCACATGAATTACATGGCAAGCCCTGCTACCTTGCTGCTGATCCTAATGATAAATCTCATCTCATGTCCAACCAGATGAGATACCAGCATGAAAACTCCCCAGCTTCCTTCCCCTAACTTAATCTGACCAGTGAGATGTCACTGCTGGTGCCTGCTTCTTGCAGGCTGCTAACAGCTGGAGCTGAGGTTGCAGGCTGTGGTCAAGGCTGGATACCTGTGGCAAAGCTTACACAGACGGACATCCATGTTATTGAGCCTAATGGCAGTAAGATGGTTAAACATCTGTTGGGTTTTTCCTGCCTTGAGGGTGGCACCTTGGCAGTCTTTTTGCATCATCCAGCTCTGCCACCAGGCTCAGGGATTATGGGGGTTACTTTCTTGAAAGAACTTTGCTGGATGCCATGGGTTCTCATTACTCTTCTCTGGGGAGTGAGGGGGATGGTCCCTGCTATTAAAGGAAGGTGCCAAATTTTGACAAAAAAGATGCTGCGTTGTGATGCTTTTTTTTTTTTTTTTGCCCTGCACTGAAGCAAGGCTGTACAGGGCTTCTACATCAAGATCAATTTGACAAGTTGATATTAATACTAATGATAGGCAGGAGGAATGAATAAAGCAGGTTTGAGTTTAGCTGTCCTAGTTAGACTTGCAGTTTTCCAAGGCATGACTGGATCCAGAATAATTTTTAGCATTACATGTGGATGAGAAGAGTCACTAAATAGCAGCTGTGTAACAAAGGTACTTGAGGACATGAGGGGTCTCCAGGTGCAACTGCTGGCTGGCTTTGCTCACAGGTGGTCAGCTCTGGCCTATCTCTGCTCCTTGCTGCTGGAAGTAAAGGCCACTGTGTTATGGTTTGAGTCTGTGATCAGAGAGCTCTGGTTGGGGGTAAGGTGGGTTTTGGAGAAAAGCAAGCATGAGCAACTTACCCAGAAAGGATTTTGGAGGGGGTCTGGGAAAGGAGATGTGGGCTTATCTTTCTGCACTGAAGCTTGAAAATTGGATAGGATGTAAGAGGGGATGAAAAAGATATTTTTTGACATATCAGAGCCCTTACAAAAGAGAAAAACAACATGTCTGGGTCAGATCAATGACTCACCTAGCTTAGCTAGTGTCCAAGAGCAGATGTTAAGAGGAAAGTAGGAACACAGGGCAAGCATGCAGTGTTCAGCTTTCCCAGCCTCCAGTACTTCATATGGATAAAGGAGTTTCAAAGAGAAGTGTGATATCTTTATATTTATTACCCCTCAATGATTTTTCCCAGAAATTTGTCTAGGCACTTTTTGCAGCAATTTAAACTTCTAACAACCACATCTGCAGCAAGGAATTTCCAAGCTCAGCTACCCTGTCTGTGAACAAACTGCCTTTTTCTGGTTTTTAAACTGCCGTGTCGGAGTTTAACTTTGTTAATTTTTGAATGGGAACAGCTGTCCTCTCTCTCCTCCCTATCTCCCACTTGTTTCTCTGTAGACATCTCTGAGACCTCCTCAACACCCGCTGTGCAGCATCTTTACCCTGCTCCCAAGACATTACTGCAGGGAAGCATTTTGGAGCCTTTTGTCACATAGAAGGGGTTTTCCTCATGTCCTAAATCCTTTCTGAGATGGAGAAAGGAGGGAGCCATAGCTGCCTTGTTCTATGAGCGACCATCTGTTTTATGGTCACTCAATCTGATGCTGTTTGGAGAACCAGGCAATGTAACACCAGGCCCCTGGGGCTGCTACCCAGGGCAGATTCGGTGACCACTCTACCAGCAGTGCTGTGATGCCTTTTAGCAGTGTCCTCATCTGGGCACTGTTTATACAAAGTCTGTGGCTTAAATTGTTGTTTGGCCCAGAGCTGCTGACCACAAGGCACACTTGCCTTTGTTTTATCAGCAAAGGATTTTGACAGGGGCTGGCTGTGTCTGTCCAGTGGCTCTGCGTAAGCCCGGGATGACGCATGGCTCAGGCTGTGCAAGGTCTTCTCTCCTGGTGGCCTTGCACGCAGGTGTCCTCTGCACAGCAGGGCAGACACAGGCATTGATCGAACTTCAGCTAAAGCAGAGGAAAGCTCAAAGCTCCAGCCTTGCTCCTGCTTTACGTAAGGCTCTGCTTCCTTCTGATGCACAGCTCTGAAGGACAGTAGCTGAGCTGGAAAAGGGATGAGGAATGGTGGGACTTGGAACCCTGGAAGTGAGCAGGATCTGTGCCCAAACCTTTGTGCAACAGAGTCAGTGGGCTTGAAGCTTTTTTATTTTGCTTCAGGACTGCTGTTATAAGCTGGCTGACAGTGGAACTGATGGTTTTCTGTACTGTAGAAAGAAGAAAGGAAAGGAAAGAAAAGGAGGGGCTAAAAATAAGCCCCGGGGAGTTTGGGATAATGAAGGGCTTGTTCTGGGAAGGAGCCTTGCTCAGAAGATGCAAGCACTGTGCTGCAGCAGGGCCCCTGGTGCATTCACAAGCATTTGCTGAGCCCAGACTGGGGAGAGGCATCAACTAACCCAGTTTGCTGCATGCACAGCCCCCAGTGAGCACACCAGCACAGCACAGAGAATCGCTTGCCCCAGTGCTCCTTGTGTTGCACAGCAGACAATTCAATTTGGCCCCAAGGCCAAATGAGCTAATTACTCAGAATTACTCCAGCCCTGGAAAGCAGACAGCTGGGACCACAGATGAAACCAGTTCCACAGACTTTAACCTTTTGATCAGCCGCTGGCCAGAGATATTCATCAGGGTGTGCACAAAGGCCTGGGACATCTATTTACACACTTGTTGGTGAAGTAGCATTAATATCTCCATTTCCAAGCTGGAGGAAAAGAATTACATGTAGCTGCAGTGTTTTGTAGTGCTCGGTGTCTGTCTGCAGCACGAATAGCACTGGTGAGAGATGTAGATCTAATGCTGCAAAGGAAAGCATCACTTAATGAGATCTGTGTTCTCATATCAAGTAGCTGGAGGATGCCCATGGCTGGATGATGGTGCAATTACGAGGAATGAGGTAGGTCTGCTGGGAGCTGACTTCAATCAGGGGCCTCATTTATCCACTCACCCTGCTGAGGAAGATGCGTTGCTGGTGATGGAGTGGGAATTATATCTCTAGATCTTCTCATCTGTCCATTTTCCTGATCTGTTAGCAAGCTATGGGGATTTCTGCTTTCAAATGTCATTTAAACATCCCTGCCAAAAACCACGGGTACCAAAATTAGCCAATGCTCTGCCATGGACAGATGTGACTCATAGGTAGCAAAAGCAAAACCTGGAAATTTTACTCTTGGCTGCACACTAAAAATATCTTAGTTATCCCAGATATAGGTGGATCTCTTGGGCGTGTAAAATCTGTGCTACGCAAATGGACTTTCTGGTCCTTCTCAGCAGCTGTCAGGCTCAGACTCCTTCGAGAACAGCTTTGCTTGTGGTATTCCAGCATTTTGGTTTCAGTCCAGGCAGGATCCAGAAGCAGAGACACGTCAGGGAAAATTCATGGAGTCTCTCATCTCTTTAGAAAATGTTAAACCACATTGTTGTCCGGAGAAGATTGTTTATAGTATATCAAAACAGTTTGATTGTTTTCACCAGGAAAGGCTGTCACCTGCTGGCCCTCCCATTTTTCCTTTCTCCCTCTTCTATTGGCATGAGCAACCTCAGAGGTCTATTACCACAGACTCCTGTCACCACACACCCACCCCTGGGGTTAGGCTCCTGCAGTCCTCCAGGCAGAGGTTTGGGTTGCTCCCAGGTCTCTGCAGGAGAGGGCTGATCCCTGTGCTTAGCTCAAGATGCATCAGGGACATTTGCATGACAAAACTGATTTGGGATACTCTGTATAGGACAGCCCAGTCACAAAGCTGGTGTGGCTTTCTGGGAGATGAGCTGAGGACACCACCTCAGAGGCATGTCCCTCCACAGGGTTTTGGGTTGGGAAAAGCTGTCTGCACTCGAGCTTGTGCAGACTTTCCTCTGTGCCCTGGGGACATGCCCCTGCCAGGAGCAGCCTCTGCTGCCTGCCCATGGACCTGTCAGTGACCACATCTCTTGGGAGCAAGCCATGGACCAAGGCGCTGCAGTAAGCCAGGAGGGCAGAGCAGGAGTTCCTCTGCTTGTGGGAGAAGTTTGAATTGACCCAGGAGCACTTCACTTCCAGTGGGAGGATGGAGCTGGGCCACAGAAACAGTAGGTCTGGAAAACATCAGGAGTTCTTCCAGACACTGTGGCCTTTATTCCCAATATATGCCTTTGGTGTGCTTCCCCTTGGCTGCAGGAGGGGAGGAGAGCACCTCGAGCAGATGGCAGGTCAGCAAAGCGTCGCCCCTGCTCCCTGCTGCTGGAGCACCTCAGCTCTTGCTGAGCAGGATTGGTGTGTCCTCCCAGCCTCCCGCTGGAGCAGGGCAATACTAATAATCACACTTGCTTTAGGAGGAATAGAAGGATTAAGGGGATAGATGATTTGCCTGAGGACAGGATGGGAAGTCTGTGGTGGCACTTGGAAGTCACTTTGGGTTTCCCTAAAATGCAGTCAGAAGCTTTGACCACAAGACATTTCCACATTGAGTTTTATAACCCTCAAGCAATAGTCTTCCATGCTTTTAATAGAGATTTTGCCCACTTGGGGGCAGGTACTGCAAGGCTGCTAGGAACTGAATATATTATACTAAGGCCTACTGTAAGAAAGAAATATATTCCCTACACAAAGACCAACTAATAAAATGGCATTATAATTGATGATTAAATCACAAGTTAACACAAGAATTTAAATGGAGATAAATAAAGGCATTCTTTTTTTTTTTTTTTTTGTGAACAAACAAGGCTGAAAATGGATGTTGTCATGTATCTTTCTGCTCCATCCAATATAATTTCATGCATTCCCTTATGGATTTTGATGACTTCTGCAGATCAATGACACAGCACTTAAATACAAGCTAAGCGGTAATTACAGATGCATGCAAGATTTATTCATCTGGTGGCACTGAACCAGCTGATGGAAAGATCAGCCATATCCAATCAATGTTTGAAGCCTCTCAAAATACAGAGTTTTTTTGGCTCCCACTGCAAAGTGGGAAATAGAAATAACCTCCTGAATCCCAGGAATGCCTCCTTAGGTCCATACAGGGCAAGGCTGCAGGATGGATCTGGGTCATATCTGCACTATTGCTTGTCCCTTGCCTCTGCATCCCCATAAATATTTTTCTTGTGGGGTCTTCTTCACATGCTCACTGCATGACCCACTTTTCCCCAGGGCTGAGGACTGGATTGATGAGATTTAAGGCATAAGTAAGGAAAAAGAAGAAGAAGCATTACCGAGAACAGGGCCATGGAGCAGGCATGTCCCATGTGCCCAGGCCTGGCGTGCATAGACAGGGAGCCAGCGTGACGTGGCGCAAAGGGGAGCACCTGGGGGACCGCAGCTGAAACCACCGAGGTGTGTAATGTGGCACTGTTGTTATGGGAACTCGTGGCAGGGGAGGATGGGTAGCATGTGTCAAGAAAGAAACTGGATTTTGTCCAATTTCTCTTCAGTCTTTCCCTGTTGATGTGAGCTATCTGTTCATATATGTTTCCCCATCCATGCAGCAATGCTGCTCGCTCCCCACTGTCACCATGGGATGCCCTGACACACCAGGGAGTCCCACCCTGCAATGATCTTTGCTGGGACTTCAGAGAAGGTGCTAATCCTACACCTTGCCCTGACAGCCCTGAGTGCAGGTGAGACTGGATCAAGACTGAGGATCAGGAGATTCAGCTCTTTATCATGTGTGGAGGAGCAGGCTCTTCCATCTCCAAGTGTGGTCCCCTGGGCTGGGTATAGGTTGTTGAGCTCCTGGGCAGAAATATGCAGCCTTTTTTCCTGAATTTGTTTGTAACTTCTGCATTTGTATAATTTCTTCGTTTATGCATTTTTGTTCAATGAGAAGGTCCTCTGGGGATTTCTTCATGTGAAGTTGTTGCTTTAAAATTAGTTTAGTTTGAGCAAAGGTTTTTGCCTGGACTTCGTTATCAATTCCCAGCTCTCAGCATCTGCCAACTAGCATCAGCCACCTCTCTTTCTTTCTCCTATTCCTGCCCATGGCAGATTTGGCATCCCTGCTCAGCACACTGGTGCAGTATTTCTCATGTTGGAGACTGCAAGGCCATGGATCTGTTTAACTGCAAATGTTTAAACTGACATTAATGATGCTCAGTAGGATGTACTGGCTGGTGTTTTCCCGAAGGAGGATTTGGAAATGGTTCTTATGCTACTGCCAAACCTTACATACCAACAGCAATACTGAGGGATTGGGAAATTCTGATTTATGCTGCTGAAAGTGCTGTAAAAGCCTCAGAGCTACAGTGACTGCTCACATGGTGTTTCATGGACCAGGCTTGCAGATTTCCAGCACTAAATTTTTTTTCAATGCTGGTGTTCCCAGCAAACCTGCTGCTCAGCACTGGGGTGACAACGTAGCCCAGCAAGGAACAGGTTACAGTGACAAAAAGGGCATTGTAAATCCCCAGCAAAAGACTTGGACTAACCACCAAAACCAGAGCTGACACTTCTTGGCATGGCTCCATGGTGCAATTTGTGCCTGGCTTCCCTCTCCCCTGTATCTCTTCCTTTCCCTCTGAGCAGCATGGAGTAGGTGCTGCCTAAAATCTAAGCTCAGAACCATTTCTCTTCTTTTTTTCCCAATAAATTCAGTCTCTGGAGAGTCTTGGGGTGCCCAGGGACCTTTGAAGAGGTCCCTTCTCCAGGTACTCAAGCATTCAAATGTATTAAATGTATTGGAGGTGGGGAAGGTTGTAAGAATGAGGATTTTGGCACAAGGATAGGTGTTTGCTCTGCTGTTCTCCAGCCTCCTTTTCCTGTCATGAACAAACTGAGAAACCCTGCCCAGAGCCTGTGCCTACAAAGCAGAGTGAGTGTGTGCCTGTCCCGGGCAGTCCCTGCAGGAATACCCTGAGAGCCTGAGCTGGGCAGGGGGAAAGGCAGGTCGGGGGGTTACAGGGTTTTCTGGGTGGACTGACAATACAGGAGCTTAGGGTTTGGATCTGTGTCATATGTCCTGAAGGCAAGGAACACACATGGGGAAGACGAAACAACAGTTCATAGACAGTCTTCGTTATTTTTACTTTAATAGTGTAAAAGGTGTGTGGATGAATGGACTGATGTGAACCTAGCACTAGCTAGTCCCAATTAATGTGTGGCAAGAGCAAAAAAACCAAAATATAGGAAAAGGTCAAAAATCTGTCTGGAGTGTATTAGGCCCCCTGTGTTGATGGGGCTCATGCCCAGCTTGTATGGTAGAGTAGCATGTGAGCAGTGCCGTGGCAGCATCACATTTGTCTGCCTTCAGTTCTGCTACCTAAATCAACAATAGTCTCATCTGTGAGTGCTCTGGGGAAAAACAGGTACAAACAAACCCCTTGTCAGGTTTCCAAGAGAGGGAGGAGGCGGGAAGGCTATCCCTGGCACGGACCCAGCCCTGGAGCGGTGGTCTCCACAGGGCTGTACTGAAATCCCAAGGAAAAGCACAGCCCCCTTGCTGCCTGCACAGCTTGCGCTTAAATGCCCCTGGTGCCAGGTTTGTCCCAAGACACTCCCTTTACACACCACACACAGAGCACTGGCCATGTCCAAACACGCGTCCATGCCGCTGAGTCCTGGAGAAAGGATCCTGTATTTCCCCTTTTCCCATCCAGAATACAGCTCGATGGCTGGGGGTTGAATGCTGGCTTAGCACATGGCTTGGATAAGCAAGACACAAAGTGCTGTTTGCTCCAGGGCTAATTAGAGCTATTGTATCAATTAGTCAGTGAAAGAATCAGCGGCCTGAGCTCAGCAGAGCGATCCCAGCCCACAGAACAGCCTGGGCCAGGTGCTGGGACTCTGCTCCCGGCGGGCTCCCCCAGCCCCCTGCCATGCTCTGCCTGCCCAACCCCACCAGCTCCTGCCTCGCTCTGCCGCTGCCTCCGCCGCTCTCGCCGCCGGGGACGTCAGCAGCTCATAAAGAGCTTTGGATTATTGTCCCCACCGCACCGCGACAAGGAGCTCCAGCCTGCGGGCCGGCAGGCTCCAGGGGCTCCCAGCGACTGCGGAGCTCTGCCTTCCTAACAGAGGCTGTGCCCCCCTCCCTTCATGGGCACACATCTGCTGCTTCAAACCCACCATTGCTGAGTCCTGCGACCTTGTGATTTTACAGTGTGTCACAACGTTTGATACGTCCTTTCTTCCTCCCTTCAATATTGTTCTCTCAAGCCCCTCAAGGCTAGATATTAGATGGGCTATTTGCTTAAGGAAATAAAAAAGGGCTTTCCAGCTCTCCTGTTCACAGACAAAAGGCTTTAAAGTACAAGCCGGAGAGTTTAGGAAGCAGCAGATAAAAGCAATTTTCCAAGGGTTCTTTTGATAAAAACAGGGAGTTTTATCTAAGCTTGTGATTGGTTTTGGATTTAACTCCTAATCTTAAAGTTGCATTTTGGATGCAACTCCTAACCTGAGCATGGGGATGCTGCATTCTTCTAGTGGGGAGGGTGAGTGTGTGCAGTGTCTGGTCCCCAGGATGGGCTGGGTGGGGGGAATGAGTGGCAGCAGCTGCACACCTCTAGGAGTCACTCAAAAGCTTTTGGAGCTTTCCTGCACCGTGGGGCCTGATGAACTGCATCACTCTGGCACAGTGGTGCCAGAGCCCTGAGCAGGGCACAGGATGGGGAATAGGATGATCCATGGAGGAATCAGAAACCCTGAAGGAGGGGAAAGAAGATAACTGCATCCTGAGCACACAGAGCTGATCTCTCCTGCTTGGCAGGGCTTGTCCGAGGCTGGAGTGGCTCCCTCTGGGCTGTTCACCCATGGCTAGTGCAGACAGCTCTGCCCCAGAGCTCCCAATGTGCTGCTCCATGCTCCCTGGACTGCAGCAAATTTCTCTTTCAGCTTTTCCTTACAAACTGGGATGATTTCTGGGATAGGACTGGGGAGGGGGCACAGGCAGCTGTGCATCACCCCCCTCACACTGTCACCACTGGTGCCTGCAGACCTGTGTGGAAAACAGCTTGCTCCATAGTGAAGCCTGGCTACAAAGAAATCCCTGCATTCCTGCCATTCTTTGCCATTTAAGGATTTCAAAAGGATAGCAAATACATCAGGAAAACACATGCCATCTCCACGATCACCTCCCAGCGTCACAGATGGTGCCAGACCTGACGCCAGCCGTGTGAAGAGCCTCGGCATGGTGGTCTCCTGACAGATTTTCCTGCAGACACACTGCAGAATCAGGAGGCTGACAGCAGCCGGATGGTCCCCACGTGGTCACATGTGTTGCTGGGGGACAGGGCTCAGAGCCCCTGGTGTACAGAGCCGGGTGCTGACTACCTGGCATAAAGCAGGAATCACACACATGGGGGGACATATGCCTTGCTAGAGCTATCCAATTTCCTAAGGAGCTTCAAGGAGCAATAGTTACCCTGAGAACCTCTCTGGTGCACCCCTCAGGAGGTGCCCCATCTCCTGTCCTCAGCCTGTGTGAGTGATGTTGTTTGTCTTGTGGGGCAGGGTGTGATTGTGGAGCTGGGGGTGCACGGTACATCAAACCTCAGGGTGCAGAAAAGGAGAGGGAATTGGATTCCTTGGCTTTGCAGGGGAGGAGGAGCAGGGAATGTGAGTTCTCAGGAGAGTCTGAACTCCCTAGCTGTGAAGCTGCATCCCAGCACTGCCATGCCCTGGTGTGATGAGGTTGGGGTGAAAGAGGGGAGACACAGTGAGGTGCTCACTGCAGGGTATGAGCATGGCCTGTGGAAGGGCAGAGCTGGTGGGAGAGGGAGGCTGCAGCCAGCAATAGGGGCAGCAGTGGAAAAACAAACCGAACAGAACACAAAAACCCCAACTCCAACCCTTGGTGGCAGCCTGCCAGCTCCAGCTGGTTTCATAAGGACATTTCAGCCTAAAAATACATAAATACTCAGCCGAAAAAAGTCAAATCTTTCTGCACTGAATCTGTCACCCACAGCCCTTCACAAGGCAGGAAGAAATTCCTGTTGGGTCTGTCAGTCGGTGATGATAACAGATTATCCGGGGTTCAGGACTATAGTTCAGCAGGTTTCCTTGGGGGGAATGCCCTGTACTGTGTTTATAGATAGTGCTGGCTGCTCCTCCCCACTAAGCAAAATGTGAAAGGAGAAGAGATCATTTCCAAGTTCTTGCAGTGTCTCCTCCTCCAGGCAGTGTGAACTACCTCAGCTCCAATACCCTTTTGGTGTGAGCTTTGCCAAAATGGGGACAGCCCTGATCTGACGAGCCCATTTAATTGTGTCTCATTAAATACCAATTTACTTAGTTAAGATGTCAAGATTTTACTAATCCCAGGCCAAAGACAACACAGTTACGATGCAACACAGAATGAAAAATGACAGGGAGGTGGTAGGTACTGCTACGCCTTTGTCCTCAAGGAATGAACTACCTATGTAGCTTCTCTGCTCCTCCTTGCAGGGCAGTCTGTATCTCCTGCGTCTCTTCAGAGCTGTACCCCTAAGGAGGGTGGGTCTGGTGGAGCTCTGCCTCTGCCCCGGGGTCTGAAAGGGGCTAAGTGGGATGGGCACTATAACGAGATCCAATGTCTTCTGATGAGGCTGTGTTATGCAGAGTCCTGCAGACCTCTGGCTGTGAGTTTTATGCCAAAGAAGCTCAATTCTCATGCTCTCTGTCAGCATTTGGTTGGATAGGAAGGGGAGCATCACTTAACACCCACTGTCAAGATAGTCCGATGTGGTCTCCATTCTGCTTTCGGCCAACAGAGGCAGCCAGCCCCTGGAGAGTTTGTACCCAATTTTGATGAAATTGCATGTTCCAGGTGGAACTGAAGGCTGAGGGGGAGACGCTGGAAAACATCAGCTGATTTAAAAAACAATGTCTTTCCTGTTGTGCTCTTCCTCCACCTCACACTCAGCCCTAGGTGAAGCCATATAACAACAGCAATTCCTTAATTTATGAGGATAACAACAAAACCTAAGATCTCTACCAAGCCCAAGCCCTGCTAGACCGTAACAGGCTGAGGCTCCGATTTCCTGTATCTCCTTCAACCTTGCACTGACAAGAAACAGCCCCACTCCAGAGCCAGCACCAGCACACATTGCAGAGCTGCTCCTCTCTGGAAATAGATTTGCATCTCATTTGTGGGAATGGAGCAAGGTTGGTGATTCCAGTCAACCAGCTCTGGCCTTTATGGACTGTTTTGTTTTTCTTGTCGTAGGGGGAACTTGATTATTCAGAGCTGGTGGGCATATTTACTTACTGGAGTAAATTAAACCATAAATTCAGACAAATGTACCCACCTCTACACTTGTGATGTATTTTTCCTTTCTGCTTCATTGGGCTCCAAGACACAAAGGTGGATTGTTCAATAAACAGCGCAATGCAAGTCATCCCAATTAATTGGATTGTTCCATTTATGCTGCTACTGCCTCCAATTAAATGCAAGGGAGCGCAAGTGACAAGCACGAGTAAGATGGGTGTGCAGAAAACCATATTCTAATGCAAAAGCTGTGATGAGAAAACGGAATCTACACACCTGATGAGAATATTAATGCAAAACCTTGACCTATAATTTTTCTTTCTTCAGTCTGAGCGTGCCAGAAACAATTGCAGCTCATTAAAATGGATCATGTCCTGACAGTCATGCATAATGACCAAGTCCCACAAGTCCCATGGTTTAAATGTTTGCCTTGCTGGTGAAGCCAGCAAAGTAAATGTTTAGACCATGGGACTTGTGGGATGTGGACATTATCATAGAGCTGCATGGTCCTACATGACTAGACACAGGAAACTGCAGCAAACCTAGAAGACCCTTTCTCTCTTCTAAACACAGTGTTGAGCGAAGGGAAAAAAAACCAAACCCAAGAGTGCCAGTGTGGGTTGGACCTCTGGAGTTCATCTGGCCCATCCCCCTGTTCAAAGCAGGACCAGCTTAAAAGTTAAATTCAGTTTGAAAGCTAGCTCAGGTGGCTTAGCGTTAAGCACTTCCAAGGATGGAGATTTTACAGCCTCTCTGGGCAGTCTGTTCCAATGCTGCCTTGTCAGGACTCAATCTGGAAGCCATTCACCACATCACAACAACATCTGGCTCTACTTTCTTAGCTGCTTTTTTGAAGCAAAGTGTGTGTTGGCACGTGGGGATGCAGTAAGTGTCAGTAGGGAAGGTGATAGTATCGTGCAAAGACAATTCTTTTTGCAAGAAAAATAGATCCGAAAACAGTCCCACACAAGATGGGGTGAGAAGGAAGGCACAGCAGTATTTTATTCTGAGTCTGGTGCCGTTTTTCTGTAAGGCACTGCCAGACCAGTTCTTGAAGATGGAACAACCATAATGTTGTCCAGCTTGGGCTTGGTATTTGGCACAGACTTGAGAAGTCAGTGCTTCACAGTGGTTAGCTGTGGTAGAGCAACAAGCACAATTGCATGTCTCTTTCTTCACTGAGCAGTGAGGTCTGTATCCCTCTTCAGAGGCATCTCTCCCTCCCTTGGCTCCTGATGGAGGGAGCCAAAGGCAACAAGCTTCCTAGCCTTGACACCTCTGATATGTGTGAAGATGGATGGGTTGAATGCAGGCCTAAAATATTTTACATTTTCACGGTAGTTTCACAGCCCTGGCATTATCAAATTATCTTTCAAAGTACTTGGAAGCAGGAAGAGAAGAACTTGAGAGAGGTTCTGGCTTTTTTGTGTCTGTGTACTTGCAAACTGTCTCTGCCTACACATCTTGCAGGGCCTGTTCCTGTTTGGAGATGCACATGGAAAATCAGTACTCGTGTGGATGCTCTGTCTGCTCCATTTCCCCCCTGAAGTTTGGAGGCCGTTCAAAGCAGGTCTCCATCTCTGGGTGGTTAAGATCAGACTTGCCCTATCTGCTGCACTCCACTGACCAGCCTAGTTAGGAACTCGAGGCCAGGAAACACAAGACAATTTTAAAATCTGAACAAAAGTAGGAGATTAAGGAAACCAGCTGGAAACCTCTATTTTGCTGATTTTGAAAGCAAAATGTGGGTCACAGATGTGCTTCCACAGACAAAAACTGGCTGGAGAAGAAAAAGACATCAGCATTGCCCAGACTCTTTGATGATCAGAGGTAGATTTAGCTCCCAGGCAGAGAGACAAGAAAGGAAGAGGAGACTAAGTAGGAATAAAAACATAATCAAGATATTAAGAATGTGGAACGCAACCCACCCGTAAATTTGCCTTAGGGAACTACAAAAAAATGCAGTAACAAAAAAAGATGAAATCAATTGCTACATCTTATTCTCTTCCCTTATCTTGCCTTCCTTATGGTTTTGCTTTTTGCAGTCCAAGACACAGGGGGTCCATTACAGAACCTCCCCTCTTCCTCAATCATGTATTTTCTTTGCAAAAGTGTTGTTTTCTCCTGCCCCTTTGCAGTAGATAAAAAATCCTTGCTAAAGACCAGCTGACTTTAGAGCCCAAAAGAAACAAAGCTTTGCAGAAAATCCATACTGTGTGCATGTATCAGAGGCTAGAGAGCAATGTGCTCTGGCCCATCTGGCTCCAGAAGGGAGCTAATACTTCTTGTTTAGTCTAACACAAAAGATTAAACTTATTTTCAGTGAAATTGATGACAGACTGGTAAAAGGCATGCTGCTGACCCTTGCAGGCTGTTGGTTAGCCTGTGACTTGGTCTCCCAGGGGCTGCAACAGAAGGCCTGTTGTTCCAGCCATTTAAAAAAAACCCTCAAGGTAAAGCACTGGAAGAGCAATTAAGGACAACAGCAGCACTGACTCAGAGAAGCCCAGGTGGTGGTTCCTTAGAAATAGCCAAGCAGCAGGGGGAGGTTCTAAAAAGCATTCAAGGCATTTGGAGGGTGGTTTCTGGGGTGAAGGGAAGTGCCAGGAACACTCCTGAAGGTCTCACCTATGCTGGCCAAAACACGACCTCGTCACTTGGTGCCTTCAGGTTTTGTGACATGTGCTGAGCAGCCATGGAGCATGATCTCCAACTCCTGTAGGAAACATCCCTCCTGCCATCCAAATGCCAGTCCCTATGGCTTAACACCAAGGGAAGCCTGAAATGAAATGCTAGTGCAGCTCACTGCCTGTCACTGCTTTTCAGACTTTGGGGAACTTAGAATTCAGTTCTTGTCTGGAATTTATTTTTTGCAGCCCTAATGAAAGCACATTTTGTAGCTGTTAGTGTTTTAAATCAAGTATCAGTGTCAATAAAGACAAGCCTTTTCCCAGGGTGGGAAAAAAATATAAAAGTGTCTCAAATCTTCCACTCCTGCAAAAGTAAACAACCCCAAAGCATTGAAGAATTAAATAAAATATATGCCTCTTTTCACTGGGAGTCCACTGGACGTAAGTGCCAACTGAGCTCTCACTTGCACCACCATCTCCTGTGATGGCACCAGGGCCTAGAGGTGCAGCAGGACTTGTTATGGTGCCCTTGTTAAGGGACAGCAGCTCTGCTCCCAGTGGTGGAACCACCAGAGGCTCCTAAACACCAGCAGGGCTGTAAATGAGAAGGACTTTGTTATCTCCAGCTTCCCCATCCAACCTAGCCCAGAGAAAAAAGGGGTCCAACCACAGCACAACTCACAGTGCAGCTAAGGAGAGGGGCAGCACAACACTCCCCTGGCAAGGAGGGTCATCCATCCTCATCTGGATGCAAGAGATTTTGTCAGAGACACTGGAATTCATTTGTCTGGGCTGCAACCCCAGATTGAAATTGCTGTGAATACTACAGCACAGAGCCTCTTCAGTTGATGTCTAGAAACTGCTTGTGGTTTCAGAGCTCTTGCTGATAAATTGCCCAGCAGCTGGTCATACTGGAAGGGCTCTACTTATTATTTTCAACTGCTATCTTGCATGGAAGGAAAATCAAAATACTTTCCTCAAGGTAATTGGCTCTAAAACAATTGAAGATTTTTCTACAAGGCTGTAATGCAATTAGGACTGGCATTTTAGATAATTTATATCTCTAAAGGTATGTTTATGCCATGCGACCCTTATTTTATGGGGGGAAAAAAAAGAAAAAACAGAAAAAAGCTGATAGCAAGAGAAAACTGATTTTGCTATTACAGGCAATGAAATATAGATTAAACCATCATCCACCTAGTACTGATTAAAAGGCAGCAGAATGCCAGGATCATCTCTGAGGTGTGATTATGGTTGGGTAGGATGCTGTGTCACTAACCACACATCTGCAGGTTTCCCATTCAGTTTTCCATCAATGCCAAATGATGTGTCATCACTTGCCTTCTGCTGCAGCACCTCAAGAGCTGCCCTGCCAGCTTGGATGGGAGCAGCTGGTGCAGCTGGGAACACCAGGCCCACCACACAGAACAAAACCAGCAGCCATGCCAGTGCCTGGGTTGTGTTTTGATAGATATCCAGGAACACCCCAAGCAGAGATGCCAAACAATCCAAACATGCAATAACAACTCCAAAAGTGCATGAAACAGCTGGTGAACTTGTTGATATGGGATATTGTCACAGCCAAAAGCATGGATGTAGCATTGCCCGACACCATTGGGAAGCCTCTATTTCCCTGACTACGGAAAGGTCCAAGGGTACAGCTGGGGAAACCAACACCCTCTGCCTGCCTGTTCCTTATGTTTATACTTAACCACCTTTGGTTGACTCTTGCCCAAGAAGTCCAGGGCCAGGGGCATTTTGCCTGACTGCAACGGATGCTGTGATTGAAATTATGGGATGAAAACCTTTAGTCTCCTGGCCTAGGTGGACGCAAATGAATTAGATCAATTATCATTACAAATGGGTCTGAACTGAAACTGAGGTGACACTGAAAGTCTCTTCAGAGCCACGGCAGCCACTTATGGGTGGATGTCCTGTCCTCATGACAGTATGAACCAAAGCCACAGATTCAGACAATCACCATTGAATGACATCTGGATGTGTTCCTTCATGGTAAAGAAGCCACTGACTGTATTACAAGGGTAGCTCAATGCCCCAGGAAAAATAAAGGTGTCCCTTACCCTTGGTTGTAACCCAGGCGACCATTCAGTACACTGTACAATGATGGAAAGTACAGTGAGAAAGAAAAGCAAACAGAGGAAAGAAAAGCAAACCCCGGAGCTGTACGCTGTACAAAGCAGACGATCACACCCTTCTGTTCTCAATCAGATAGACAAAGGAGCCACCTGCTGTGCCCACAGGTTGATCTGCCTATATTTGCTAGATTCATGTTTGCAAAAACCTACCTTGAGACAGCTGGGAGTAGTTTGGGAACCTGGCCTTGAGGTCATAGACCTGACCCCAGACTGGCCAAGAGGGGACATGAATGTCCTGCCTGATCCTTTGTGCTTTGCAGCGGCCTGTGACACAACACACATCCCAGACTGTAAGCAGAAACACGTTCAGTTCCATTGCTATGAAATCAGTCACTTTAGTTAAAACTAACAAAACCATGTTTTGTTAAAGTTTTAACTAATGCAGCTTCTTAACACGGAAGGCTATGGACAGAAATACTCACTATTGGGCTGAGTCGTTAAGCTGATATTCTCGGGACCGGTTGAAGCATTCTTGGATCCCAGAGTCTGCCCAGAGCCTCATCATAGCTGACAGCAGCTCTGGAGAGAAGGGCTCTGTGTCTTCCATCCGACTGACGACATCGCAGACCATCTTGGCATCAGCCTGCAGAGGAAAGAAACAAGAGGTTACATAGATGCTCAAGGCAGAATTTGGAGCCAGAGATTTCAGAAACAGTTCACCAAACCATCAGGAGTAAAGAGGCTGTGTTTCTCAAGATTAAGCTTAAGCATCCACACTGTGTGATCCAGCTGAAAGGGCAAAAGGAGGATGGAGGAAGGAAATGACAAGGAAAAAGATTGTTTGTGCAACCCACCTCATATCAACAAGTATTTCTATTCAACAGACAAAGCAGTCTGCACTGCACATGTGGAATTTCATAAGAACAGAAAGAAATTCATATATGTACACGGATATTTAAAATTGTTAGCAACAATGCCTGCTTTAACTGAGTCTGGAACCTTGCTGAAGTGGGGGTTTTGTAATCAACAAGAACAGCAGAAAGACTCCGGAAGCACTGGTTTATTGCTTTTCCTGAATTTTTGGTCTTTGCTATGAGCCCCTGCTACAAGGGCTAATTCATGTTAATGCAGACCACCTTGGCTGGCTGTGGTGCTCTGTGACTCAGAGGGAGAGGAATCTCCCACAGTTACGGAGCATGGCGGTGAGGACAGGGCCATTTTCAGAAGGAATCTTTTTCTGTGAGAAAAATGAGATTTACTGGAACAGCAGCTTTTCCTGGAGGATAGTGTTCTGACACAGCTTGCGTCCAGAAGATATCTCAGATTTAGGATGGGAATGTCTAGACAGCCTTGGAATAGCTGAGTTCAGCCCTCCTGTAATAGTCCACTGTGGCTGATGCTTCATTCATTCATGAAGCAGGACACACAAATTCATGACCTCCTCTGCTTGCTTTGCAAGAAGTAAATATCCCACATCACAGACTCCTGAAATCCTTGGAATGTTGACTAATCTGCAGAGTTTTTCATTATTGCTTTGAAAATGTCTCGTATTTCTACTAGCTGAAACAAACCCAACTATTATTGCTATAATTGATTGGAAAAGAGGAGCTCTTGTTCCTTGTGTGTGAGCAACAAACTTGTGAAGACAACCTTCTTGTTTTACTACCTTGTCTCGTCTGCTAGACCAAACCCATTCTTGGCCAAATGCAGGTAGAAATCTTTGCCTTCCAGGGTGTTCCATCTAAGCTGGCAAGTGCAGACCAGAAACACAAATCTCAAGAAGGGAGTTCAGGATCTGCCCGTGCTTTGCTGCGTACAATTAGAAGTGACATCATTCAGGAGCACCACAATAACCTTATTGCATGGATGGGAATGACAAGCATATGACAAGGTCTGCATAGTCAGGATCAAAACTCTGTAGCCTCTTTGCTGAACATTGAAACTGTGGAAAAATTGCAGGGCACCAAACTGAAAGCACTGGAGACTGAAGCTGATGGAGATTTCAGTGTTCAATGAAAGAGCCTCAGGTGCCCTGAACATCCAGCCTTTATGGGCTGAAGAAGTCTCAGTACTGTATGTCTCAGTACTGTATCCCATAAAACTTAATGGCATGGACTCTATGTTTTGAAGGCCTTATGAACATAAAATCTTTCTCACAGAGCACTTAACTTCATATTTTAGTGCCCAGGAATCCTCCCAGCCCTCTGTACAGACTCTGCTCATTTTGGAGAAAAAGTATTGGTGACTCACACCTCAAAGCCAAGACAAACGAAGAACCTCGAAGAGTTCAGTTAATTTCAAAAGCTTGTTTTCTGCCCTGGAGTGCTTTGTGAGCTGAGTGAATATTCATAAATCATCTGAATGGTTTGCTTGCCTTGCTGGAGCTGCAGTTCTGCTCTTTTCACAGACTCTAAATGACATAAAACCTTCTAAAGGCTGCAGTCTGCCTTGGCCCCATTATTTGTGCATGGGTGGTGCAGGAAAAGCATCCATGCTTCCAGTGAGGTGGAAGGATGTCTTTCTGCGTTATCTTGACTGCTGGAGGGGGTTACAGGTATAAGTCACAGATCTGTCCATCGGTCTGCAATGGCAAAGCACATTTGAAGCTCTCCAGTTGTCAAGGGCATGGTCTGGGCTTTTTCTGAGTTTTGTGGATTTAACTGCAGGCTGATTTTTGTAAAACATCAGATGGAATGGCACAGTCATCATATTTTCTGTGCTGGGAAATAGCTGTGTCACCTTTTCCACTACTGAGACTTGTGGCAGTTCCCTGTAAGACCCAAAACAGGGGGGGTTTGAGCAGAAGACAGAGATGAACAGCAATGACAAGGCAGAATGGGAGTGACCAGGCACAGACATTTCTGGCTGTGGTTATCTGTGAGTCTGGTGGGCCAGAAGTAGGGCTGAGCCCATAGGGCAGGGGATTATTTTGGTACAAGCTCCTCTGCAGTCACTGGATGTCCCTCTTGGGGACAGGAGAGGCTGTCCTCCCACAGCATGGACACCTGCCTGCAGGGCAAACTGAGAGTCAGCAGGCTGAAACAGGAGAATAACTCGAAGGAAAGTTTATTGCTTCTGCTGAACAGTAATAAAAATACTCCAGACTTAGTTTTATTTAGCAGAGTGAACCACTGAACTCTTGGTTTTACAGATCCAGAAAAAGCAGGTGAAAAGAGTACTTTTAAAAATACCCCTTCCCCCTGCCAAGGTTGAAGTCCCTCTCTCAAGGAGCACGGGGCCATCCAGGAGTTCAGGCATTTGTTAGATGATTTAATGAGCAATTAAGGATCCAAGAAGAGAAGATATCCCTTTCTTTTCTCGCTCTCCAGGCTGTGTCTCAAGCTGGGAATGACATTAAAATCTCCAACTCCCCCTGGGCCCAGCAGGTAGATTTTTAAATACTGCCTGATTGACTTTTCCCTGCCTGCCTCCCCTGGGTCTGCTGCTCCTGCTTTTCCCGAGGTGAGAGGAGCCGAGGCTCCCGCCACGCTCTGCTTCTGTACTGCAGCCAGCAATTAAAGCAAAACAAAACAGGCCAACCAGCCCCCCACTCCCCTGCCTTGCAGTTCCCATCCGACAGGGTTGTCATTAATGAACATCACAGCGGTATTTCAGCTACCTCGGGAGCTAAAAATAGGCCGTGCTTGGCCCCTGGGATTGCTGGAAGGAGCTACAAAATGGTGCAGGGCTCATTCCACCACTGCTGCTTCTGCCTTTCTCAGCTGCTCTGTCTCCTGTCTCCTCAGAATAAGACATTTGGGAGGAGGATAAGAGGTCAGGCTGGTCTCCCTCATGCTGGTTCTTATCCAGAACGAGCACCCTAGCCTATCTCTGCAATATTCCTACATCCTGCTGCCTCTCCCCAATGGCTTGCATTTTCCATAGCAGGTGAAACCCTAACACCTGAGCTGAATGCCTTTGGGCTGTTCATTAAGGAGAAGGATTTGTCACTTTGTGTCATTCCTGAATGCTGATTCCACCCACCTACAGCAGAAGAATTAGAGCTAGCTGGGCATGGGCTGGGGAGACAGTTGAGCTTAAAGACTGTGGTAAGGTGAAATTATACATCCAAGCTTTAGACATCAAGCCAAGAGACCAAGTAACTCTTTGGTAAAGAACAAACCTCCACTCTGGTTGGGGAATGGAGTAAGGCTAGGGCAGGGTCTGAAATTCACAGGCAGATGTGAACAAGAAGCTTGTAAACACAGCAGGCAGTTGGCATGTGTCATTCCTAACCCCTGGTCAGCCTACCTGTGAACCACACTTTTGGTATAAATCCAGTTCAAAAGGGGATCTGTTCTCTCCCTAACCTGGACAGAACTGCAGTTATTTAATTGTCTCCCATATGTCACTGTCACCAAGCTCACTGTCTGTGCTCAGCATACAAACTTGTGACTTCACTTGCAACAGCCACACAGCCCAATTAATGTTTCCTGGCTGGAAGGGAGAGGGGCCCCTCCCTGCAGTCTGACACTACTGGCAGCTGAATTTGTCTCGGCAAGCAAGTTATTTTCCATCACACTGATACAGACCACCTCGAATTTCTTGTTCCTTACCACCACCCATCATTGGTGCCCACAAAGATACCAGCAAAGAAGCTGCTGCTTTGCCTGCTGTGGAGTCACACTGGAGTAGGACCCAGGTCCCCATCTCTGACTATGCCAGGGCAAATCCTGGCTCTGATCCTTTGAAGTTGCCTGGACAGTGACTAGGAGATTTCTTTCTTTCTTTCTTTCTTTCTTTCTTTCTTTCTTTCTTTCTTTCTTTCTTTCTTTCTTTCTTTCTTTCTTTCTTTCTTTCTTTCTTTCTTTCTTTCTTTCTTTCTTTCTTTCTTTCTTTCTTTCTTTCTTTCTTTCTTTCTTTCTTTCTTTCTTTCTTTCTTTCTTTCTTTCTTTCTTTCTTTCTTTCTTTCTTTCTTTCTTTCTTTCTTTCTTTCTTTCTTTCTTTCTTTCTTTCTTTCTTTCTTTCTTTCTTTCTTTCTTTCTTTCTTTCTTTCTTTCTTTCTTTCTTTCTTTCTTTCTTTCTTTCTTTCTTTCTTTCTTTCTTTCTTTCTTTCTTTCTTTCTTTCTTTCTTTCTTTCTTTCTTTCTTTCTTTCTTTCTTTCTTTCTTTCTTTCTTTCTTTCTTTCTTTCTTTCTTTCTTTCTTTCTTTCTTTCTTTCTTTCTTTCTTTCTTTCTTTCTTTCTTTCTTTCTTTCTTTCTTTCTTTCTTTCTTTCTTTCTTTCTTTCTTTCTTTCTTTCTTTCTTTCTTTCTTTCTTTCTTTCTTTCTTTCTTTCTTTCTTTCTTTCTTTCTTTCTTTCTTTCTTTCTTTCTTTCTTTCTTTCTTTCTTTCTTTCTTTTTTTTTTTTTCCAAAAGGAATAGTTTTCTGGAAGAGGAAATTTAAGGGAGAGGCAAAACCTTGTGTGAAGCTGTGTGGTACAAATCTGCTAAACCCTACAGAGCTGTGCAGTGTTACAGTCACCAGAGATAAGAGCTGGTGTGCTACACTGTACTGTCCTTTCCTTTTGGTGAACTAAATCCCAGTAAATATAATTTTTTTTGCTGTTATTTACTCTGATTAATGATACTTGTCACTTAGTCTATCTCAAAGGTTAACCCAGGGGCAATTTCCTCTGGTGGCTGGTTCATACCAGGAGCTGCTTCTCAGAACTTTTCAGAACATCCATGCAGCGGGGATAAGCACTGAAATTTGGCTGATGGTATGAGGCAAATCAGCACAGAACCAGTCATCAGCAAGCAATCTCGTGAAAATAGTAGTGGCTATCATGAGTCATGAACCTGAGGGTAATCAAACTGATGTCCTGAGACCATCCAGCATCCAAAAAGGATGTCCTTGGAAGGGAACCCTTGTGGGGGACCCAGATCCTGACCTCAGGGCCCAGCAGTATGTGCCTCTGCTACTTCAGAGAAAAATGATGTCCTGTAACTCTGTGGCACAACATGTTGCATAAACTGAAAACCTCCCTTTTCTCCTTCCGGAGTGTCTCAGAAATACGGACCCCACTTCCCAGCCAAAATGTGGTTGCATTGCAGCAAAAGCCAGTGATTTTCACAGCATTTCAGGCTGAAGAAATCCTGGAAACAAAGTATGGCTGGTGAATATGCCTTTTCCAGAGATATCCAGGGCCCATCTCCAAGTCCTTAGAAGTTTTTGTAGACACTGAATAAATAGCTACATGTATGACTCTCCCCCTCACTCTCCCTCTCTTTCTCACACATCTGTGTTTCAGAGCTGACCTCTCAATCTGTGGAAGTCTGCCTGGCATTAAGCAGCTGCTGTGCATCGTGGGAGAGATAACTTTCCTCCTGCACCCTTCCATCTACCCTTCAGAACATTAATTGAGGCCTCCCACCTCGGCTTGGCATTTGGCTTGCTGAGAGATCCTGGAAGGCACTGAGCAGGTAAAAATCTACCCAGTAGCTTATTAATATCCATCCCTTTGGGGATTACCTTGAGGTGGGCACCTGGACCTCCCCTCTTTATTCTTGTTAGCTGGAAGTGGAAACGCAGAACTCTGGACACAGATCCCAGTGGTCTGGGAAAGAGGTTTACACAAAAGCTCAGCGTAGTGCTCCCTAGCAGTTTGCATCACACAGCAAAGCTAAGCCTAAAAAGTAAAGTTAGAGACGGCTGGCTTTCCACAGAGTCACAGTGGCCATCTACCCTTGTGTAAACCTCTCACAAAAAGGCTGGCTGACTGGGATACAGTGCTGAAGGGTTGCCATCTGTCTAGGAGCAGACAGACTCTTCTCTAGAGAAAACAGAACCTGACAGCCATGGTGACATCCAGATCTTCTTGCGAGCTTGTGCTGTCCGGCTGGCAATCAGTACAGCCCTGGTTTTCACATCCTTCAGGAGCCAAAATGGCACCATCACCTCTGACTGTCTTGGCCAAACAGTTCTGTGTGTCTGGGAAGTGGTCTAGGATCTCTAGCCTGAAACCTTGTTATAGCTGTTTTTCTCTGTCTACTGCTTCCTGTTGAGCAGGGCTGATATTGCAGATTATTATGTTTCTTACAGCAGGCCAACTGCTCTGTGTTCAGTACTACCTTCATTCCCATTCCGTATGATACTGCAGTTGATCAAATAAAATTTGCCTGCCTTTATGTGGGCATAACCCTCTTTTCCCCTCCTGCAACACATATAAAATAATATTCCTGGTTTGCTTTTGCTGATGGCCATCTAGAGACTGGATAATGCATGGACTAGACTAAGCTCTTGGGCTGTTAGCTGGCCACCACCATAGTAAGAATTCCTATAGTTCCAAATCCTGTAGAAAATAGTGGTTCATTCACTACTGGGGGAAAAACCCATGACCCAACAACACGGAGCTCAACCTGCAAGGACAAGTAATCTCCTGAATTTGCTTTTTTCTAGGAAATGCAGGGTCCTCCCCTCTTCTTGAGGAGCTCAGAGAAGCTCCAGAGCTGAACAAGACAAACGCGGTGGGTAGCTGATCTGATTTTTCCAAGCAAGGATGGGAAGGCCAGAAAGCATGTGTTAAATGGTCTCAAAATAGGACCTGACCCACTAGCTGCAAAGGCAGGAGAGAAAACAGCACTCTGTCCATCCCAGTCCCCTCTATTTCAAGAAGAGGGCATCCCTAAGAGACCAAGAGCCACTGCACGCTCCACCAGCATTGCTCCAAGAACAGGATGCTTTAATGGGTCCTCTGCCCTAGAAGCACTGAGCAAAGGGGCTGGGTACAGGACCTGAAAGCCCAAACATCATCCCTCGCTGAGGACTTTCAGGCCATGCAGGCACAGACAGCGCTGCCCACCAGGGAGGGGAAGAGAGAGAGAGTCACAGATGGGGGACATTAGCCGCATGGCTTCATGCTCCGCAGGGAAGTGCTCTGCCGCAGTGCTGAGGAGCAGGCTGGAAACATGTAAAGATGAGAGAGCAAAATCCTTGCAGCTTACTGCCCTTTCCTCCCCCTAATATCCTTTGCTGGGTAGAAGTCCATAAAATTTAACAGCACTCGAGTATTTGTGCTGCAGTAAACGGCAGGGAAATGCCTGAGATGCCACAGTGAGAACACAGGTGGGGAGGCTGCATTGGCTCCTGGCATTTATAAAATAAATGGCTATTTTCCATTCATTGCAACGCGGATGGCTGAGGAGGAACAGAGTGGGAGTGGTGGTGATTCTCTGGGAACCCACTATGGGTTTGGGAATTCCTGGTGGGTTTAGCCTGTACATCTTCCACCCTTCAAATGTCTTTAAGATTTTCCACACCAACATCCCTCTGGGTGACTATGTTAAGGGTGGAAGGGCAGAGGGGACACAGTTTCATTCTGAGTTTTCCCACCAAAAAGGGGGAAAACAGGCTTTGTCTTTGGAACAGAAAGGGAAACCAGCTCCTATGGTGGGTGCATTCCCAGGAGAAAGATTTTTTTAACATCTTTGGCTAAATGCCACTCGTGTAAGATGGTTTATAGGGCAGTGCCTTCCTGCTGGGAAGATGTACAGTGCTGGAACCTAGCAATTGGTTTAATGCTCAGAGCTTGATACTGAATGATGGGTGCTAATCTCCACTCTACAATTAATCTCACAGATTTATCAGTGCCTCTGTGATGAAGGACTAAGCCTGTGTGTTACATTCATCTGCCCCTGAAGAAAGAGATGGTGTTTCAACCAGAAACAGCCCTGTTTCATTTTATGGTCCTTTTTCACTTGGTGATCTCTGTTGAAGATATATACCTAAAGGAAAACAGGGAGAAGGAAAATCCCTCCCTTTGCCTCAACCCTGTTAAATTTCATCTCCCCATTGCCTCTTTTCTTCTCATAACCCGTAATTTCTTCTGTAACCTATACTGGGATATCTGGGTAGGGATTTTGTACTGCCTTCCACTGACAGAGCAGTCAGTGGGTTTGCTCTGCATTCTCAAGCTCTGTGATGATGTGGGGGGCCTCAAAATTATTTCTTGCATTGCTGATGTGACCTTAGGCATCACAGCAGCCGAAGAATACTGATTCTTCTATTTGGCAGCAGAACTGAAAAATTAGGTGGAGTAAAAATCAACTTGGATGAAACATGGATTCTCATAAGAATTCAAAATCCTCTGAAAAAATTAATCTCACATCCAGCAAAGCACTTGCCTTAAGTCCTATCATAATATTTTGAGTTATTTAGGTGCTCAGTATTATTTTTTAGAAGTATGTAAATTTCAAACAAAAATTTTGAGTTTGAATGAAAAGTTAGAAAAATGAAAACAAATTACTTTGTCCTTTCAGGAATGCAAAATCCTCTTGAAAAATTCTCACATAATTTCCTCTTGTCCATGACTACATGTGGATTTTGACCAGATTTTACAGATGCTTTTAGTTTATTTCAGACTATTTTTTAGCCACTTAATCAAGCATTTCTGTCCAGGTCTATTAATAAGTACAACAAGAACTTTCTCATCAGGACTCCTTCATTCACAGCTTATTTTCTGTTTTAATTTCAGTTGTCACCACCTCAAATTTTCTTGGTTTTGGTCCTGTGCTCTTTCACCAAATGTTCTACAAGATGATCACTGATGAATTTTCCCTGCAATGAAGGGGTTTGCAGCAGTTCCCAAAGCAAATACCCAAGCAAGGTCCTGAATAAAGCATGTGCCTCCTGCCTTTGCCTCTGCTGGTGTGGTAACTCCCTGCTTTTTGGTCTCTGGCTGCAACACAACCAGTGATGGAGATCCCTGAAGTGTCCAAGGCAGGCTGGTTGGGGCTTTGGACAACATGATCTAGTGGGAGGTGACCCTGCCCATGGCAGGGAGGTTGTAATAAGATCATCTTTGAAGTCCCTTCCAACCTAAACCATTCTAAAATTCTATGATATTAACATTGTGAGGGGGACAGACTGAAACAATATGTAATTCACTGAGTGACTGGTTAGCAAAATTTCGCCTATGACTTCTGACTACTACAATTTTTATTTAGCTTCTTTCCCTCTTAATTTCCAGGTGACTGTGAACCCTTCTCTGCAGGGAGGGCCAAAGGTGGGGGTAGGGGAGCATTTGGCTGAGGTTCTGCTGTGAGTGGAAGCTGCATCTGATGTGGCTGAGGTTGAGCAGTGACTGTTCAAGGAGTCTGCAACAGCTTAAAAGAAGCCCCAGAGTTCAGAGCAGGTGAAAGACAAATTTTTAGTTAAATCTCCCCTGTGCTGCTGTATTTGCGGCAAAATCAAGACTTGGGTGCTTGTAACAGGCTTGGAGGAGTTCTTCCTTTGATCAGCAGGGATTACAGAGACTAACCTCCAGCAAGTTCCTCCTCACCGGAGCTGAGGCACGTCACACACTAACAGATTTGCTCACACATTGTTTCAGGTTGCTGCAGAGAAAAAAATGTCCTATATTTCCCTTACAAGAGCATCAAGAAAGTTCCCCAACCCTTTGATAGGGGGAGGGTGGGAGAGGAAGAAGAGGGAAAGGGAAAGAAGAGGGAGGGGAAGGAACGTGTTGGGTTGATTTTGAGTGTTGCTGTTCCAGGAAAGCTGTTCTTGGGGATATTAAGAGGAACTTTATTTTTATTAACTGCTCTTTTCAGATAAAATGGATAAATAGGACCTCAGGTGCATCATTAGATGACAGGATAGTTCATAAGATAAGTGGCTGGCAGAAAACTTACCTTTCTAACAGCTTAACAAAGGTAGGCAGAAATAGGCTGGGGGGCTGGGAAAAATCTTTGATGCTGTTGTGTATATTTATTATTTATTATTCTGACACAAATATAGCATCAAAGAATATCAAAACCAAAAAAGCCCATAAACTGCTGTCACTGGACTAGTCCTACATCTCTGTAACGATGGCATAATGTAGTAACGACAAGAAAAATTAAGAACAATGGGAAAAAAGCACCCAGCATTTATGACACTTGTGAGGGCGAGGCAGACTTCCTTGCTCTGGTGAGGATGCACCAGAAGGGATAAGAAAATCTGGAAGCATCTTGCTAGCCTGGGCATCTGTGCAGCTCAGTTATGGAGGAAAATATCACAAATGTGTGTGATCCTGTGTGATACAAATAGAGGGTGAATCCCCCCCAAACCCTTTGCTGCCATTACAGGTCACCTCAAGCCCCACAGAACAGTGGGAATGGCACCAGTGCCTGCCTGTAGCCATGAATGGAAATGGCTGCACCATCTCAGCACCATGGTCGAGGCTCTTGTAACTGTGACCTGCTGGTGTTCACCTCTGGGGGTGTGGCACTGCCAGTCCTCACCCTCTGTCTCTCAGGTTCATCCTATTTCAGTGCATTCCTTCCTTTCCCTCTGTGCTCCCTCTCTGTGCCACCCTCCCTGGGTCTGCAAGTCCTGCAGCTGCTGCAGTGGGAAGCCCTCTCTGGTGGCTGTACAGAGCAGAGGACTGCGCTGACATGAATAGCAAGGCATGGGCTTAATACTGTACTGAGTATTTCTTGGGAAATTATATATTCACTTTTTTTCTGGAATACTTTGGCTGGACTGGAAATATTTCAAGTACCATCCGGGGATTAGGGAGCTTCTTTTAATCTGCTTTTGTTTTGTTTCTTTTTTTACATCTTTGCAGAAAAAGGAGTAAAAGCCTACTCCAAAATGTCCTCCATGGAGGGATTAGGATTTGGCAGTGTCATGCAGTGATGCCAGTGGATAGTGGGATGGGATAACAGTACAGCCTGATTGCCTCCCAAAGCCCCTTTGCAGAAGAGGGTCAGACTTCTGCAGACAGATTTGGGGCAGAAGTAACCAGCATTCTCCAGCCATCCGGCTGGGAGCAAAGCTCAGGATTGGGGTCTGTTTGTGCTGCCCTGTACTCGCCCAGCAGCACAGAGCAGAACTGCCAATAAAACCTTGGAGCAGAGATTTTCACATCTGCCTTATGGGTCTAGAAATCTGATTTCTTCTAAAATAAGCAACCCAAGCCTGTAGTCACCGTGTCCATCTCGGCAGCAGAGTGCACACTGGGTCCCTTCATGGCACAGCCAGTTAGTTGGAAAGCGAGAAACCCCAAGAAGTCCAAATTCTGTGATTCCTAATTCCTTCCCTTCCTGGTTACTTTGGCTTTTTTCTCCTGGCAAGCCTCTCTCCCTGGCACTACTGCAGCTCTGCCTGCCTGCAGCCATCCCAGCCCCAGGAACAGCCCTGCCTGTGCAGCACTCTCTGGAGATGCCATTTCTCTTGCAGGCGTTCAGCCTGTGGTGCATCGCAAAAAAATATCCCCAGCAGAGTGAATGATGCCAGTAAGACTCTTGCCTTTCCTCCACCTCCCAGGGCTACTTTCTGCCTTGGCTACGAGCCTGCTGCATCTTTGTGTGGTTAATAAAAATAACCTAAAAGTGCTTGGGAGCAGACAGAGCAATCCCAGAGACTCCAAACATCTAAGGGGCTTTGTTTCCAAGGCAACATCTTGTCTCCTAGCTGCAAAAGGCCACGGGAATGAAGGCAGCCTATGGAAAATGAATAGCTAAATGACAACAACAACAAAAAAATCTGCTGGGGAGTGTTTCAGAGAGGGAGGGGTATTCGTAGGGGGGCCAGGAAAGAGCAAAGCTAAACAAGCCAGGAGTAGCTGCACAGAGCATGCAAAGGGACAGGGTGCGATTTATCTCATGAGAAGCTCGGTCCTGCCCCCATTGAAATGCAGAGCACAACTTCCACAGACTTAATGGGAGCAGGGGAGCTTGCACAAATCAGCTATTCTTTTCTTTCCCCCCTTTTTTAAGCTACAGTGTTTGAAGATTGGAGCTAGTTAAAAATAATCTATTGTCCAAGGCAGAGACTTCCCCGGTCCCAGGAGCTCCCTAGCCAGGGCTGCAGCTCTCTATTGATTTTGGCCACCCCAGTTTCCCACTGCCAGAGCTGCCTCCTCCCTCCACAGCCCAGGGCAGTGAGGCAGGCAGGAGGTGCCAGAGCACCAGAACATCCCTCCAGCTCTTCCAGGAAGGAAACACGTTTTCACGTTTTCCAAGGTTTCCAGAGCCGTGCAGTGTGTTGATATGTGAGTGAAGTCCAAGCTGTAGTCAGTTCTTTCACTATGGCTGCAAGGATGGCTTTGCTCTTACGGCCTTTTGAGCCAAGTGCCCAGACAGCAGACTTGGAGCATCAGCCATGGGCAAAGCACAGAGCCCTGTGTCCCCCGTGTCCCACCCATGACACCCATGGCCCCTGTCTGACACCACTCTCCCTTCATGAGGGCAGGCAGGCAGGCAAGTCTGGGACTCCACCATGGTGCATCTAATGTGCAAGCTGCCCTTACATAAGTGACTGCTGCAGTCAAATAGCCCCAGGGTCATTTATGGGATTGATATCAGACAGGGAAGGGAGAGGCTCTCCAGCACCCACAGAGATGCCTGCCTGCAGATGTACTGCTCCTGTCCTTCCTCTCCCTTGTGTCTCATGGGAATGCCTAAAAGCTGAGCATCATGATGCCAAATGAGCTGCCAGAGCTTTTTCTCTGTGTCCCAGGAGGTGGCACGGATGCCCTGGGAACATGACAGGCATTGGGTCAGGAGCTCCTCCGAGCTGGCTCTCAGCTACTCAGCAGCACAACGTACATGGAGCTCCACCATGCCTTATGTGGGCTCCTGACACAGCAAGGGGAGGAGGAGCAGGGGGCCTGGGCATTTCCCTGGGGTGGCCAGAAGGGATTGAGGACATTCGGGTGTGTTGGCACTGGTCTCTGCCCTGGATTGGAGTCAGCCTTGGGCTCAAGCTCTCGCTCTCCTTTCCTCAGAGACTCTTTGGGATGAACAACTTAGCCATTGATGTCCTGCCTGATGTTAAAACATTTTATTTAACTAATGTTTTTTCTTTGTACCTTCTTTCAATCAATACCATGAGAGCAAGAGATTCCCAGAGGGAGAGCTGATGGGAAATGCTCACCTCACACATTTTTTTCACACTCTTCGCTCTGGGCAGAGCCAATCCATCCACATGGATGGATGGATGACTGCTATTTATTATTCATCTTGGTATGTGGAGCAGAGCCTCTATCTGAGCAAGTTCTGAGATTATGAGGTTTGCTTCTCACTCCTCCTCCTTTAAACAGTTTTAAATTTAAGTTAACTTAAGGGAATTCCTCCAAAATTGCCCTGGGGAAGCAAGGTTGGAATTTGGTCCCTACAGCTCTGCCCAGAGCTGGGAGGCTGCCATGGGAAGCCTGCCTGCAGGGAAATAGAGCTGGCCTGTCTGCTGCCACCACCACTCCCAAGGGGCAGTGCTGGTGTCTCACCCTCCCTGACTCCTGGGGAGCAGTTGGGTACATGCAGCGCAGGGCTAGGAGGCACAGGCTGCTGGAAAAGAGGAGGACAACTAGTCTGACCAGTCATTCTGTTCCCCCTCTTCCCAGGGGACATTCAGTGTGGGAAAACCCAGACAACAGGGAGCTCCTGAGGCTCAAGGATGGATCAGTAGGAATGAGACTTGATTTAAGAATGGGGAGAGCACGGGACTTGGATGTTTGTATCAAAACCTCCACAGCCATTTTACCTTCTTGTCCCCATTTCATCCTTCTTGCAAGTACCCACTGAGAGTATTGTGCACTTAATGATTTTTTATCCTAAACTCCTTTGCTGTGTTCCTGGATCACCTTCCACTGCCATAACCTTCATCCCTACATGGCTGAACTTCACTTCTACATGAAATGATTCCTACAGATCATAGTGAGTTTTCACTTGCAAATACTCTTGGACCACTTTCAAGGCACTCACCCTCACTTAACCATGACAGAAATTGTGTGGTACTCTCTGTACAAGTGGCTGTCAAAATAGCTCAAAATATTAATACAGGAGCTGGGATTTTCCAAGGTACTTGGTATGGACCTAACCTGATTCACACTGGGATTGACTATAAATTGTTAGCAACAGGGAACAATGAATGTTCCTGAAAATCTCATCACTTGGACATAATGATAGAGAAAACAGACTTTTCAGGATACATTTTTATTGGCTTGTTAAAATTTCTCACCTAGATGTCTTTAAAAATGCATCTGCTCAGGTTGTTAATGGCATTTGCATGGACACTCTTGTCATTATGCCTGAATGAATAAATAGTATTGATTTATACTATAAGTTTAGAGAATTAGTTAATGCTAAAATACAGCCAGCTAGGTGGCTGTATTATACTTCTTTGGAATATTTGCTGGCAAATGTCTGATGTTTTGGTTTTTCCAGAAGACTGAAAAGGAGACAATACACCTGTTACCCTTGGACTTAACATGACCAGGTGATAAGCCTCTGTTGAGCAGTTAGGGCACTCCAACCCTGTCCTAAAAACCTGCTTGCCTCTTCATTTTCTGTGCTACCCTTCTGCTTCAGGGGGCTTAGCTCACTGACTTGGGCTTGAAAGACACACACACACACTCAGGCTGGCTTCCAGACCCTCAGGGATAGACAATACACACTTACATCTCCTCCACAGATAAAAACTGTCAAGCTTTCAACTTGCCTTTGAGCTGATATCTTCAGACTAATAGGTCAAGCTGGAAATGCATTTCCAACCCATGTCTGCCTACCAGAAGCAAGCTCTCCTTCGCTCCTTGCAAGCCACAGCACTCAGTAATGAGGCCATTGATGGAGCAGTGGTATGTTCTTTTGTCCCTGCCAAAACTCTGCTCCCTCCTATTCAACTCAACAAGATGTGAAGCCCTGGTGCTGCCAAGTGTCTTTTCAGCTGCCAAAGGAAAAGGAGCTAATCAAACGAGGAAAAGAGCCCAAGTACCAGGCTCCATTCCCAGCTCAAAGCCTGTGGATACAATACCCACCAGCTGGACCAGTCGACTTCGAGCAGCTCCTGTTCTGCCCATCCTGGGGTCAGAGCTGTGGGCTCTGCTGCTCCTGGTCCACATTACTGCTGCCTCAGTTAGTCCGCATTGGAAAGCTGCTGCATTGATCCCTCTCAAGGCACACCACAGCCTGTACTTATTAGTCTTCTATTTTTAAAAAAATTCGGTTCCACAATGCCAGCTTCCTATCTCTCCCCTCATTTCCCACACAAGGAGAAAAGCCTCATGCTATGCCTTTCATGTCCCTTGGCCTGTCAGTGGACAACACCTTTGAAGCCATCTTTGGCCTCTGTTTTGAACTCTGCAACTCAAACATTTTCTCTGTGAAAAATGGGAGACTGTTGGTTTTCAGTATCACTATTTGGAACTGTGTATGGGTCATTCTCCGGTAGCGTTGCTCGGTCAGTGCTCACAGAACTGGCTGGGCAGCGGCTGTCAGCCAGCACTGCTGTGTTGTTTCTGCTGCTGCTCCACATTGAGTTACACCAGATGAGGATGGGGTTTGTTTTTGGCCACATCCTGATCTGCTTCTCCACAACATTCTTCCATCTCTTCATTTTTAGCATTGACATTAAGTATTTAGAGCATAAAATGACTAATTTGCAGCCGCTATGTTTTGAGGCCATTTGGGAATCACTGAAGTTATTTGCTACCTACAGCCCAGTGAGTTTTATAAAGGGATCATACGTTCCCATACTACTTCTTCCTTCCAACTGCTCATTTACCATGGAGCCACTACCGTGACAAGGACTGGGGGCAGCCTCTGCTGAGGTTAAGCATAGAGGTTATTGAACAGCCTGCTTACCACACACAACAGTTTAGGATGGGAGGTGAAAATGCTGCTTTGCCAAATGAGTAACACCAAGTTATCTGTTTCAGCTGGAGCTGCTCCAGTGCTTTTGGCATTTCCAGAGCTGATGGACACCGCAAAGAATATTTAAGGAGATAAAAAGTAATCTGCACGCTTTGGAGGTTGGCCACAGTGTCACTGTAAATGCTTCTCTGCTCTTGTAAAACATGCCACAGGCTCTTCAAAGGTCATGGGTGCTCAGCTGCGCAGGGTTGCATCTCTCCTGCCAACATGGGGCCCCTCATATTGAAGGGAGAAGCAGGCCAGCTCTGAGGTGGAGAAGGTTGCAGTATGCCCGGCAGCCCTGCATCCCTCCTCCAATACTCTCCTCCCTCACTGGAAAGCCTGCCTGAGCAATCTGCCCTTGGGTGCACTGATCCTGGCTTGGCTGGAGGATGGGGCAGCCTTAGCACTGCCAGTCCAAACCATCCCAGGCTGGTGATGTCACTGACATGCACTCATGAGACAGGGAACAGTGCCATGGGGCTGAGCTGGTGAGAGCACAGTGCTCCCCAAACCCAGACACAGCAAATACACACGGGGCTAATCAGTGTCAGCAATGGTGCTGTTGCCATATCACAGAGGGGTCAGCAAAGCCACTCCTGGTGGACCTTTGACTGCTCATGCTGAACCCTGTCTCATGGCTACCCCGTATGTCACTCATACACAGCACCAAGGTGCCGGGTCTTTGACGACCTTGCCTTGCTGTGATGGGAAGGTGGCACAGGAGCTTTCCAGCAGCTAGAAAGCTTTCTCTGCTCTCAGCTTCAGCATGGGAGGTGAAGTTGGGAACATGCCACTTGTGGGCCCACGTTCCCTTCCATCACAGCCCATGATCTTCACACTGCAGACAGGTCCTTGTCACCTGTGTTTTGGCTCACTCTTTAGCTCCAGGAAAACCTCTTCTGCTCTCTGGCTGTGCTGGGCTAGGCATGGTCTGGCTGCATCTGTAGTTAATGCTTGCTGAGGGCCCAAGACATGAGCCTATAGCCTTTCTCTAGAGGCTGAGCTGAAGGGATCATGGTCTACAGCAGGCAATATTTTGTCAACCCAGTTTCTGTTTATTGTTATGGGTGTGGTGGGTCTTTCCTTCAACACTCACCTGTGAGCTCTGCATGTTGCTGGATTAGGGATAACGAACTCTTAAGAAACAGTGTTTTGCAGGGAACATCCTTCTGAGCTGCAGTGTCAGGTGCTGGAGCCCTTCTCTGACATCTGTGCCCTAGACAAAGCTTTGCTTGCTCCATGGGAGTGCTGTCTCCTCACCCTTGGCCATGCTACCTTCACTTGCCCATCCAAAACCAAACCAGAGTTTGTGTAATGTGGTATCTTACCTGCTTTCTCTGCACTCCAGCAAGTTTTCTTTCTCTTCTTCATTTGTATGAGAAGCTGTACAAAGCCTGCTACAGCATTAGGGCCTTGACAACAAGTGAGTAACACCCATGCAAGACCTACCCCACCAAACTTCCTATCCTTCCTGCTCCAGGTCAGCCTGATGGACTCACAACCTCACAAGTTTTTCCATTTTAATGTGAATGGTCCTCATCCTCCAGCAGGGGTAATGAACACTGGTGGGAATTTCCTGTATTCATAAATATTTCCCTGCTACTGTGAAGAGGCTGTTTTTCCCATTCTTCGTATCAGATGAAGATAGCTGCTCTGCCAGCTCACCATGTAAATTTAATAGCATTCCAAAACCTCTGTCCTACATAAATATGAATGTATTTCATCCAAGAGGAACCTGTTATTGAAGGAGCTGCATTGCTAAATCATTCAGAAGGTTATTGTTTGAAGTACTTGCAGTCAATGGTGTCTTGGCGATTACAGCTCAGAAAGGGAGGGAGGGTAGAGGAAAAGAATGAGTGGGGATCATGGAAACCTTTTTAAATGAGGAAGCTTATGTACCAAGATCATCAAGGTATAAGCAGGGCATTGCCAGCCAGCAGGTCTGGCCCTAGGAGGATCGGCCAGCTGCAAGCAGCTCTACAAATTATTCACTGTCAATTGCTTTCTTGCTGCTGCCCTGACTTATTTACACTCCAAAAGATTTCTGAAGTGTGTTTATTTAAGAGAGATAAATCCAGAGGCTCTGGAAGGGGAGAGGAGCTTTCCAAAGGAATCAGGCCCTGGCATGACACAATTCATTTCACTCATTAACCCCTCCTCACAAGGAACACACAAAGTGCTTATGCATTATGCATCATCAGGAAATTCTGATTTGATGGAGACTGAAGGTTAAAAGGCATTTCTGTGCTTTTCCTTGCTCCTTATTGTCATGCTGGAAGATGGTGAGATATCATGGAGGTGGGGAAAACTGGGGGAGTGAGAGCCCCTGTACCCTGACACTGAGTGCCACAGTGCAGATGGGAATTCAAACATTTCCACCCTCTTTAGTAAACTCCCTACTTTCTCTGAACAGTTTTGTGTCATCAGTACACAAACCCACCCAAATCCTCACCTTCAGCCCTTTAAAGAAACATAGTTCTGGGTACTGCAAGAACTTGGAGAAGGCACAAGGTCCAAACAGAGACCTTGTTCAGGCACTGCATCTTCCTAAGTTTGTAAACCAGCAGCTGGCCAACCTCAGAGTTTCAAAGCCAATTTCAGTCATTTAACTGACGATGCAACTGTAGATATCTACATCTCTGTCCTTTACTTTTTACTGATTTATCTGTTCCTCAAGCAAATATTTAAAATGAAATTGCTTTTTTACACCTGCAAGTTGCGAATGTTGTATTTTAAGGTGTCAGTCCAATCTTTTGGAGGACACATGCTTATCTGTCCATAACACACTGGGTGTATATCACAGGTAGCTGTAAGGGATAAGAGCCTTTATACCCTGCAAAAGTGTCCTTTGGGAACATGTCCCTCACAAACAGGAACCCCCACTACCATTTCAGAGACGTCCATCATGGCCATCGTTCTCCTGATTCTGGTGCAAGGCATCCAAGACTGATGCCTGGAGCAGCCCAGGTCTCTTGGGTTACCATGGAATGACAATGCCATATAATTTTGCTGTTGATCCAGCAAAGAAGTGGTTATTTTCTTGTTGCTTTGCTTCTCCATGTGATGCTGTTCAGCCCTTTCTAACAGCAAAGGTTAGGTCCCCATCTCGTTTTTACTTAGGTTCAGCTGCATGGATAATTCATATGAAGTGCTCACTCCCAGTGCTGCCGCTGGAAAGGCACCTCTGACACCACTGGCATGGCCCCACTCTGGTGCTTGAACAGCATGTACTTGTTTTTATGACGAGTGAAAGATGTCTTTCAGAGTTCTGCTGAAAGTTCTGCTGAGCTGCTCAGGGTTCACAATTTTGTTTTTTGGCAATGGGCTTTCACAGTCAGATACTCCTTATGCATTGCAACAGGATGAAGCTATTAAAAATACAATTTAATTTTGGTCTCTCTGCTGATCAGTCCAGTGGGAATTCTCACTTACTCAAACTTTAATGTTTTCCTTGTAAATTTCAGTAAAATCAGTAATTGGTCTGATAATTGAATTTTCAGATCATGTGTCAAAGGAATAATGGCATGCATGGGATAAGTAGCAGTCTGCTTCTGGAAGCCCAAACATCTGAAATGGAAAATTCTGCAGAATTTAGATAAAGATTTGAATACACTGCTGCGGAGCTAAGAATAGACCATATTATTTATATCGTCAAAGGAAGCGGCAAAAATCACAGAGATCTTCAGAGACTAAAGATGCTCAGACAGTTATGCACAGGAATTGTGCTCATGGAGCTGACGCGGAAAGTTACTGACGTCTCAGCACAGGCACACTGCTCCCAGAGGGCCCCATGGACCAGGCAGCATTTCATGCAGAAGAGAAATGCCAGGCTTTTCCCTCCTGGAAAACACACTCAGGGTATCTTCCAAGTACCTAGGCAGAGAGTGGGGAGTAACGTGCCCATGGCAGAGATGCCTTGTGCCCAACGAGGTGTATCTCCCCTGCACTGAAGTCCCTGTGTGCTGCATTGTGTCCCATGTTGTGATGGAGACACTAATTTCAGAGATTTATTAGTATTTTCCTGTTGAGTTATTCTCAAGGTCCATTCCTTAGCAGGAGCTGATTTCCAACTAGATTGGAGAATAAATGAAACAGCTAGTGAGAAAAAGTCAAAATATCCTTTCAATTAAAAATAAAATAAAATATAGGCTTCAGAGCCGTAACAGATGCCTGCATTTCTCTGAAGTTGCCATATTTTAGGAACTGTGCCCCTCTCTCCTGGGACCATGACATTAACATTCAGTTTTTCCTGTACTTCAGATGCTTTCAAGCTTGGAAGCATTTCCAGAAATACAATAAATGCCTGCTCTCAGCCCTTGTTTAATTGTTCTTTATTTTCTCCCAAGCATGTTTATAGTCTCTTCACTGACACTTTCCACCTTCTCCTCTACTTCACTATCTCCCAAATTCAAGGTGACGGTCTCCAACCCTGAAAAAGATACAGATGGAGGGGTCCTGTTTCCTCGCTCTCCCACTTTGTGCCTGCAGTGGCTTTGGTGAAATTGCTTCTGTTCACATTAACATACAGGAGAGGAGAATGAGAGCTCAGGAGCCCACTCCTGCTGGGTCTGTGTAATACCTTCTTCCATCAAGTCAAGGCTACAGGGATGCGTGAGATGAAGGTTGGAGCATGCCCATCTGCAGGGATAGGAGACAGATGCTGGGTGGGAAGCACGGCTGCAGTCCGCTCTGAGAGGCTCAGGTGCCAGATGAAGGATCTGCTTTCCTGGGAGGAATAGGCAGTGCCAAGCACATGCTGCATCCAGGACTCTCCCCTGCAGAGGAGGGGAGCAGGGGCTGTTCTCACACTGCCTACGTGGGTGCCACCAGCCTCTGCAAGGAACTGCAGTCAACACTTGCAAAGAAGGTGATCACTCATCGCTCTTATCAACTTAGGTGTGGAGGGAGAGATGATGTTCACACTAATTCAGGCTTAATTTTTTTTCTTTTTTTTTTGACATGAGATGTCTTATATGGCTTTGCCAATCCTATGTCCATCAGAGCCAGCTGGATACTGGCATTTCTCCTCAGTGCCATGACAAGAACTTACACTGTTTTTTGGCAAAACAAATGTGCCAACAGATTTTGGCAGGTGTTTCTCCCCATGCCCTGTTTAGATAGTATTAGGTTCTCTCACTTCAGCAGTATCAAATGTTTGCACTAGAGTAATGGCAAAATATCCTCTTGTACTTTTTTCTTTAAATTTTAATTTTCCTCTCACTTCCATTTATCAGCTAAGCATTGGTATTGCTATGTAGCAAAAATTAAGATATTCAAACTGTTCTGCTCAGCTTTTCACTGTCAAATATTCCGGCAGAACCACCTTCCCTGAAAATGGTGGATTTTGAAAAATTTGCATTTTTAGACAGAAAATTACTTCCAGGGAAATAAATAAAATTGTGTAGAGTACATGTGCTGGCATTAGCTCAGCTCCTTCCATCTCAGGGAAGAGGAGTTTTAAAATTCAATCACTTGGATGTGCAGGAAAAAATGGCTCTGATTTGTTTTGATGATTAAAATGTCCAAAAATATCAGTTTCCTGTCCATCATTCAGAGCATGTTTATGTCAGCCAGCAAGATGAAGGAAGGTTTATCCTTGAACAGTAACAGAAGACCAAGAAATCAGCTACCTCCAGCTGCCAAGGGCCACTTGCCACTGCTGGCCTTGGTGGTCATTTTCACACTACAACCAACCACCGTCAGGGTTAACGGCTTACAGAGTTGTGAACACTTTCATCTGCAGACACAGAAATCTGTAGGTAATTCCTTATTAATAGCTCCTACTGCTGTAAAGACCAGGAATTCTGTACTAACTGATCCATCAGGCAGGTTTTGATGACAGCATTAAAGTAGCAAAAGTGCTGTGACTCTGATGGTGAGCACCCCCAAGTAGCACTGTGTGGACTTGCTGGGGGAATAGGAAGCAATCCCTGGCTTCATCCTTCAGCATTACATTGATGATGTTACCTACATGTTACTGGGAAGAAAATGTGGTCCATCTACTACATTTCAAGTGTGAGATGGGCAAAGAGAAGGGGCTCTGTAAGGGTTTAACAGTTCACAGCATCCTCAAAGGGTGACAGCCATGCTGTAGGGCCAGGAGAGCTCTTGGGCTGCTCCGGTTCCCTGGTCACTGCCGGCACCAGGCACTGTGGGAGGAAAAGAAAGGGTGGTTGTGTAGCTCTGAGATACACATGGGGTGACTGTGAGATTGGCAGCCCTTTCTTCTCAAAGGTGCTAATGAAAATCTATGCTGAGAGGAATTCTCAAGAGGTAGGTAAAGCTATGGAGAAGTAGGTGGTTTGCAAGCAATGACAAGGAAGTGGTGGAGGGAAAGGGTGCTCTCAACAGCAAATTACTTTCCAGTCATATGCGTGTGATCACACTCTGGGCAGCACTAGGGATGTGTCTTTACCTAGAGCCAGCTCTTCCCCCATGCAGTTCACACAGCAACCATTCTTTTCCAAGAAAATGTCAGGGGAACAGACTGCTGTGATGGCCTAAGTTGCGTTCATTCCTCACGCATTCCTGGGGAGCCTGGTAGAGATAAGACCTCCTAAGTCAGTGGGCAGCACATACACAGCAGAGCACTCCTGCATTTCCATGGGGCACACTCAGCCAGGCTCACGCAAACACACCTCACAGGAAGCCAAAGGACTGAACCCACCTTCCAGAACCCTGCAGGCCCACTGAAGGAATAGCAGTGGGACAGGCAGATGAACAAGTGTTTACAAACTGACAGATGTTTCCAGTAGCAGCATGTTGGACAGAGAGGTGTGGGATCCAGGAATCGTGTCTGTGGGCGAGCGCACATCAGTCAGGTGGGCTGGGGAGCAGACCCTGTGCTCACAACCAGTAACAGCTACAGCAAGTCTCAGCCTAAAGATGGTCTGTCAAATATTTTGGGCTCAGTTTGTGGAGAAATTTTTTGTCAGGTGATTACGCAGCCGGTACTTCTCATCTGCTAATGATGGTTAGCAGAGCCACATACATGGAGAGACTGCTGTACCAAAGGGGGTCTTGCTCTGGGGGACTGAGGTGTGCAGGATTCTGAAGGGCTGAGGAGGTGCAAGGAAAGCACCTCTCTGTTGCTGTCTAGGTTAAGTCAAGGGCTCTATGCACTGGAGAGGATACGTCACGTGCAAAGGTAGCAAGTAGGGCTTCTGCTAGAAAATCCATACTCTGCTTTAAGGGACTTCTGACAAGCAATAACAGGAGATTAGCAGAGTACAGAGGGGCTCTGAAGCTCCTGACAGAGGAGTTATTCTCTTTAAGATGAAGCTGTTGATACACAACCAAGCTAAAAGTTGGCAAGACACAGCTGATGTCTTCTCTTTCCCTTCACTCTCCTTCTTCTCTTCTAACCCTTTAACCTTTTAACTGCACACAACAGATGCTCTAAAACAGTCACCTCTCTAATCTGGAGAGGAAAAATTCCCATTTTTTAAGGGTTACTCAAACTATCTGCCTTGGTCAATTCTGTCTGGAGCCTGACTGCTTGTCTCCAGCCACCTGTTTGTCTGCAGGCAGCTTTGTGTCCTCTGAGCACAGAAGGACCCAAGTCATGGTTTTGAGACTAAAAATCTAAGTTTTAGACATTTTTCTTTGGGAGAGAAATAAGCTCAATCACCTTCACAATAAAGGCTCTGGCTCAACTGCTTGGGCGTTGCAGCAGTGTAGGAGGAACTTCTGGTTTTAGGGTTCCTGCAACTGAGAGCAGTCAGGAGCTCAGCCATGGAGGAGAGGGAAACCCAAGAAGTGTGAAATCTAAGCCCTCATACTGCTTTTTTTAAACCTCCCAAAGAAGCGGAAAGTAGCATACCGTACCACAAACTTGCAAGTTTGACCCTTGGGACCTCCGCTGACTCTGACTTCTAAACGCCTTTTTAACCTCTTTGTAGCTTGTTTTTGCTCTTAGTTATACTATGCAGATCCTGCTTTGTGTATGAGCTGTTTCCCTGCTCACCTTCTGGAAATGTGAAGCTGACGTGCCACCCTAAGGCTGTTCAGCAACCCACTGGTCAGATCCAGCCACAAAACCTCTCCATCAGACAACCCTGTGGTGGTGCCCAGTGTGCCAGTGGTAAATGCCACAGGGAGCATGCAGCAACCGCAGATTTCAATTTGCTGTGTCCTAACTTCAGGCATTGTACAGTCTGAAAGCCCTCTTTAGTCACTTAAGCTTAATTGCACAAACAATAAAAGCTTCCACCCTCGTTTAAGTGGCAGCTCTGGAACTGACTGATCCAAATCCTAAGTGCTTCCCCGCCCTTCTAGTGATATAGAGGACAGTGGATTTGGATTTAGGTATCAGAAGTTCCCAGGTGGCAAAACATAAAAGCTTGTAACTTTTAAAGTCTAGTTGGCTGCTCTCTTTCAATACCTGTTTATGAAGGGTGTGAGGCTTGTTACTTGTTGCTACTGAGTCACTGGGATGCAGAACTTGGGCTGAAACACTGTGAAAGTTTACAGCTCCAAACTGACCTAACCCCTAGAACTTGGGATGCTTGTGTAATCACTACATGAAACGTAACTTTAAGGTCGGATTCAAAACCTTAAAATTCCATCACTGTGAAAACTAACTTGAAAGTTTGGAGGAGTAACTTAGGAAAGATGCAGAGACTTAGCTAAAAGACACTCAGCATCTTTGAAGGCAGGAGAATCTCACGATGTGGTAGCTGAATGGGCAAATATTGCAACAGCCTCAGATACTGAGAGACTTTCCCAACCACTACCAGGCAGATGAGTTTGGAAACATCAGCAGTGACCCTGTAGATCACCAAAATGGAGTGTTCTATGAGAGACCACTTACAGGGACAGAAATCCCTGAGGTGCTTCAAACCTCATTTCAAGTTCCCAAAGTAGTACAGTAAAGGCAAAAGGGAGTGGTAAAATTGAGAGATGTGGAGGACAAAAGGCAGAAAGAAGGATACAAACCCAAGACAAATAAATATTGAGTACGGCCTCACCTTCTGAGTTTTCTTCATTGTACAGAGCATACTCGGCTGGACTTTTCCTTTCCCTGTCAGCCTGGCATAAGCTCAAATTAAAACTAAAGCATATTTTTCACAATACAAGCTTTTCTCCCCGATCTCATCCTGTAACTGGTATTGGACATAGGTAGTTAATATAATCAAGAAAGTAAGCACTAGAGTGAAGCTTGGAGTAAAGATCAGGAAAGCAAAGGTTATGGGAGGTGGGAATGGTCACTGGATACGTCAACAGCTTGACATGATTGACCTCATGGGGAAAAAAACCTAGAAAAGAAGCCATAGGGTGTTGAGGAAAAAGAAATAGCAAAGGAGGTTTATTGTCTCTTTGCACACATGCACAGCATTAGGTGAAAACACAGAAACTGAGATTGCATACCTCACTGTTGGTTACGGATCACGCTGTCACCTCACTTTAAATCATCTTACTCAACAAGCAAAATCCTTGCTGGGTAACTTTTCCCCAGATTCTCAATTTTCCTTCTATCAATTTTTCCTACAACAGTAACTTTCTGCTGGAGGGAAAGCTGATGTTTATGATTACACTTCCAAATGCCAAAGTTCCCCAAGAATCAAAACAGACCTGCGATTACCTGACAAGTATACTATTTTAAAATCTCCTGCGGCAAAAAAAATCGATGGTTAGGCAAAAGTATACATAAATAGCAGTCAGCTTGGTGTCATTATCCCAAATACAAAAACATTTGGGGACCTCTTTTATGTGCTGAATATTTCATTCAGTCCTGCAGTGCAGTGACTCCCTAAACCTTCTCAAGCTGAGCTCTGCTTTTGAGGCTCTAATTTGCTGTTGCCATGACATTGTTAATGTCTGAATTGCTTTTTTTAACCACTTTTTTCCTTTTTTTTCAATCTCTTGCAGAGGCATTCTGAAATAGTGGGCATGAGCTGATCTTGTGGAACAGCCTGCGTGTCCTCAAAAATAACAGAAGAGTGTTCATTTTTACAAGCTTTTTGGCTGATAAGAGTCCTGATGGATGGATAATTACAATCCTGACAGATGAGAGCTTTTGAATTGGAGAAACTGCAATGAACCTATCTGACCTAATGGAGATCATTTTGGCTTTGGTCAGGGAGGGAAGAAGGGTGGGGGGCTATTAATCTAATTTTTCTTAAATAATGATAATCAGAAAAAAATGTTATTAGAAAGAAGATACGTCCTTGTTCATTTATGCTTAATCAGGCTTCCAAAGTGAGTAGACTGTACAGGACAACATTAAGTTTCTCAGCAGTGAGTTTATCAACACACCTGCTTCTCAGATCCAAATGAGAAGGGCGAAATCTCTGTCAAGGTCAAGCTTAGCAGAATGGCACTTCTTGCTCAGGAACATTTTTTGCAGGAGATGTACCTTTAGTGGGGTAATACCTTCCAATTGCTGGGCTTCTTAATAATACAGCAGCATTTGCTGTCCAAGGGTTTAAAGAGGATGTTTTTGGTTGTTCTGAAGAACAGCTCAGCTCAGCTTAGCTTAGCCACGCTAGGCTTTGAATTTTCCCTGTCTCTGATCAGCCGACCTGGATATGCCCATCCCTTTGAGACTCAGGTAGCAGCAAATGCTCTGATTTCACCTCTAACAGCAGCCACCCCAGACTGGCAAATACTCCTGTGCCAGGGAGGGCAAGGAGATGGAGCCCAGGCTGTCTCTGCTGCTTTCTTGAGGAGCAGATCTCAAGAGCCTTCTGAGCTGAGGTGAAGTGACACAGCTGAGGTCATCTGCTCTCAGCTCCTCCTGGCAAACACATCCAGTACCAGTCCCAGCTCCTGTCCCAGCACGAGCCTGAGATAGACTCCAAAGAGGAAAAGGTGGAAAAGGGAGAGACAATCCTCTGTCACCAGTATTTTGCCTTTAGGGTATGTTTCTGATTATCAAGGCTAGTGAAGTGGGAACTGTTTAACAAGAGTCCAAACTTTAAAAAAACTACCAAGCTTGACAGAATGAACAGCATATTCTTAGTCATATAATTTAGTTTTAGGTGGTTCTGTGAGGAGCAGGATGTTGGATGTGATGAGCCTTATGGGTCCCTTCCAGCTGATACTCTGTGATTCTCTGATCCTCTAAAGGCACTGTTAGAATTGCAGACAAAACTTGCGCAACTGTCACGACACAGAAGACAGGCAGGAGGGTGATGATAGTGCTTGGAGAGCTGTCCTTAGCTGTCAGATGTGGACCCTTCCAGCTCCCAGGAAGGGGCTGATACTGGGACATACTGGGACACTGGGAGATCCCATGCCTGCGAGCTGGGCTGCAGTGTAATGCAGTGGCATGTGCAGTACTGATGCCTCTTAATGGCACTGGTTTAAATTCTGACATATCAAGCAGAGATCCAAACCAGTTGCTCCCAAATGTTCACTCTTTTCGTGTTTTTTCATGTCTTTTCAGTTTGATTTCTGCTGGGTGGCTCTAACCTAGGCAATTACTTGAGCAAAGACTCCTCTCTCACTAGGGCTTTCTCAAGTCAGCGATAAAATTCCTATTCAATGAAAGAAGAACAAGTCCACAAATGTTTTTTGGGGCCAAACAGAATGCAAGCCACTACTCAAAACCTAATAATCCTGTAATGGCTTTAAATATTTCCGTGCTTCAGTCTCAGTTTTTATAGGTACATCTGAAAATAAACACTGCTCTTAGAATGCACTGACAGTGACATCTGAGTATTTCCAAGAATGTACACTTTAAAAATGTCTGCCCACCACTGAAAGGAACACAGATCGACATTTCAGATAACAAACAAATGCCTTTGATTTTCTCTGTGTGCCAAGGAACACTGATATTGTCTCTGTCTCCTGGGCATTCCTCAATGTGCTTCATTAGAACGTTATGAAATGTTGCTCTATTTGTTCTGTTTTAAAAAACCAAAACAAGCCCTGGAGCCAGACTGACTCCAAGGGAGCTGGATGTGCTCAGGCTGAGGACTGGCCCTGTGCATGGGGATGCTTGTGCCTGGTGTGGCTGGGGCAGGGAGGGCTGGGAGAAGAGGGGAAAAAGGGAGAGACATTCCTTTGGCACCTTCCTGCTGTTTTCTTCCAATAGCTCAGCTTAGGAAAGCCCCTAACGTGGAACTGCTGCTCTTTAACGTAGAAGCTTGACAAGACCAATTTTGCTGTGTTAACACACATCTGCAGGATTTCAAAGGTTTCAGTCTCTAAGAAAGAGGTGGAGGCAAAGGCAGATAGAGAGCACTTTTAGAAATGTTTGTTTTTATGAAGTTGGAACTCTTTAACTAAATAGAGAGCTGAGAACATCTGAAAAGATCACGGGGATTCTACAGTCTTACTGTGTTTTTTCACTTGATGACTATCAGGAAAAAGTGATAGGCTTTTTTTTTGCCTTTTTTTTTTTTTAATAAACACCTGCAAAGAGCAAACCAGATGTCCAAGGTTAAAACATGCATGGAAGAACTTTCTATGGCTAATTTTGCCACTGCATTTAACAAGTCTTTGGTGTTCACACCTACTAAGGAGTTTCCCAATGATCCAAAGTGGTTATCAGACCTGCACAGACAGAGTGAACAGTTGTACAGCCACTTACCATACATAGAGAATCAGCTCACACCTCTTCTGCTATTCCAGATGCCAGTGTGTTAAGGGGGAATGTCTAATACTGCCCTGTGCTGATCCCATCATGTTTGCTTAACTACATTAGTCCGGTTACTCCCAAGATCTTTCCCTCTACTATGAATAATCTTGAAGCTCAAGTGGCAAAGGCCCATTTCCATTTTTAGAGATTTAAACGTCAGCCACAAACTTAGATGTAGATTGGTCTGGAGATCAACCAAATATGGACTCTTCAAAATTCAGTCCTTTCAGAAAGGTCAGAAGTGACTTGGATTGCAAAATCTCCTCTAGCCTGGCAAGTTTGCTCTGAGTTGCCATGCTTTGGACTAATTGAGTCCTGACTTTGGACAGAGCTTCATCAGTGTTTTTTAATCCTGGTATTTCAGATGTCATGATGGTATGTTGCCATGTGGACTCACATCAGCTTCATGTAAAATTCGAAGTGGTGCATAATTGCTGGCTTCAAACCTTTAAAGAGTTTGCCCTGCATGATATAGTTAATATAGAACTTAAAAATACTGTGATGGAACAAATTAGAGTGGCGTGAAATAGGATTGTAGTTACAACATCTAATTAGAAAGCACTGTGAATTATACACTTTTTACTCTATGTAAGCTGGTTATAAATAGCACAGCGATAGACCAACAAAAAGTTGCTTCTTGAAAACTACAGTGCAAAAGAGTATTATAGGATCAGCTCTTTCACTAGAAACCTGAGCACTTTATGGACTTCCTGGCTCCAACCCTGGATATCTGACTTCCAGGATAGCAAAGATTAGTTTCTCTGGTTCCACATGCCCAAATTAAGTATTTCAGCTTATGTTTTCTTCTGGGTAGAGACTAAGGGGTTGCTGACAACATTTTAGAAGTTTTTTGTTGAAGATGAGCTGCTTTCATTGAGGAATCACCTCTCAACCTACTGCACCTGTATCAGCCTAGCAGATTTAGAGGGTTGTTGATACAGAGGGTTCCTGCACCTAATGCTCTGTTCATAATGGGTATGGCTCTATTACCTGTTTGAGGACTTTCCCTCTGGAGCACCTGGATATGGTGGTGGCAGCAGAACCTCACTATGTAGGCTGCTAAGATTTAGCACAGCCTACAGAAGTATCTGCCTTCCTCCATCTACACATTAAGACAGAAATGGCTTTGCTGAGACAGCTGTCTCAGAGCTGGCTGGCTCCAGCATCCCTGAACTGATGTGTGAAGAACGCAGGATGGCTGCTTCAAAGATGATGGCAACGTGCAGACCCAAAGGAACTGTCCCTCTCCCCTCTGGCACTGTGTGTTTGCTACAGGACCTCTACTCCTGAATGAATGCCCAGTGATTCACTGCACTGCCATCTTGGCGTCATCCTGGCATCGCGGTGTCATCATTTCTGTGAGACACACCAATTCTGTTTGACATTTAATAAACTGATTTGGTTTTGGTTTTGTTTCTTAGTTGCCTATAAAGTGCCTTATTGCCACCACAACTGAAGGACATCCATAAAAACATGGGAAAAGCAGTATGTGTGTGCTGCCAGGACTGTGGGGCACTTGGGTTCTGACTTGGTATGAGAGAGAGAAAACATACAGGCAGGCGTGTCAGTGTTTCTTTCCTGACATCTCACCTTATAGGATGGAAAAAGAAGCCCAGCTTCAGATAACCAGCCTTGGGAAGTGTGTATGGAACAAAAGGTTTCTGGCTTCTGCCTGTGCTTTCAAAGGGGTGCTGACCAGCAGGTCTGTGCTCAGGGTGTGTTGGCAGTGAGGACACTGGTGTTGCCCTCTCTCTGCAGAGGGGCACTGCAGCATTTTGAAGCCTGGGGATGAAGGCTTGGTGGTGAGGATGGTCCACGTGAGCCATCTCCTCTCTTGGGTGCTCCCTGCCATGTTGTGTGTTGTATCTGCAGAGGCAGAGACTGCTCCTGGAGCCAAGCCATTCCCAGCGATAACGAATGGGACAGCTTTAGTCCTGTTTATTTCAGCCTGTCCCAGCAAAAACTCAACTTGTAGATGAAAGGAATAGCTGTTCACAGAGCTCAGAGAGTACATGCAGATCGGACCTTTAGAACAACCTTTTGCAGTTACAGAGATGCTACGTTTATCACTCCACTACTCACTATTTTATTTAGCATTCAGCTAGAATCTACTGCCCATTTCTTTCCTGTAAGAGCTTCAAACAATCAGCTAAGGATCTTTGCTGGTGGTCCTGCACATGAAATTGGATCTCCTTTCCTTCCACACATCAAACCCTGTATTTCTGACTGCTCCTAGCATATGTCCATTCAGATTTAGGTGCTGGTCACTGCTTCAGCTGCCCTGGATTTACAGCTTTAATTTTCTGTGTCTGCATGAAGATGCTGGCCATTCAGCAAATTGTTTCACACAACACTGTGATGTCTGGATCCAGCCCAGAAATATGGTAACCCTCAAGTCTCTGTGACTCTGTAAGAATTTAATCTCTCAGAGCTACCACCTTTATCATAGGCATTAATGGGCACTTTTCATTAGCAGTCTCCCTTTCCAGGCCAACTGAGAGGAAAAAGAAATGAAGTTGGTGTCTCCCTATGGCATGTCTAGGCTCGGGCCACCATTTGCAGAAGATACTTGAGCAAAGCTCACCTGAATCCTGACACTTGCCTTGAGAGGAAGCAGTGATACTTACCCCAGCTCCTGCCCCAAAGGAGAGGAGCTGTCTGGTTCAGCGAGGAAGATCAGAGTGAAGTCAGCATTGCCTCTGCTCACCTGATGAGACCCCACTCTTTAGCTCATAGATGATCACTCCTCTCCAGAACAGCCAAGAGAAGAATGCAGTTCAGTGTTGGTGGGGGAGATTAGGGACGAACTGGAAACTGCCCTGGCACTACTAAACCTCCTTTGTGGTTTGAGTGTAGCAAATTGATCAGTAACTTGTTGTCTGAACTAGGAGCTGCTTAATCAATAAGAAGCGAAATCTGATTTTTCTGTCTCAAGGAACTTGCTGGACTCATTCTTTCCAATCCTAGGCAACACCCTCCAGCTTCTTACAGGAAAGGGCTTAGAACTGCACAGTGTGCTGGTGCTGCCTGACACATATAATAGGGTTTGCAAGGGCTGCTAGGGAGAACATCTGTTTACATCAGGAATCTAGCTTGCAGAAAGCTGGTGCTTTGTGGTGGAGTTGGCTCCAGAGCTCAGTTTTCTTCCTAAAGGGTCACTGAAGACTCTTGAGCACTGGAACTAATTTCTGGCAGTCTCCTGGAGGATTTCAAGGCAAGTCAGATAATGATAGCCTGGACTGATAGGCTTCCCCTCCCCATTAGCCTTTACTGTTTATTTGCTGTCCACTCTTCTTTGAAAGTTGATGGCAAAGGAGAAAGGGACACAGTGCAATAGCCTGTTCACTCTCTCCGTCCTTTGTGCTTTTGGATCAGCCTGGAGATACAAAGCTGAAAATGCTTGCTGGCAACCAGTGTGACCCCAGAACTGCAGTCTTGCCTGCCTAGGATTTTAGGGGACAGATGATTAGCAGTGAAAAGGCAGCTCAGAGCTGCTGCTGCCTATGTGGATTCCTATTAGCAGCTCCTCATCACCTTTCTTCTTTTTACAAATGTATCAGTTGATCATGGTGATCATGGTAATTTGAAATGTGGTGGGCATGGCTCGCTCCTTGGCTGTGCTGTGCAGCAGTGCCCAGGGAAGGACAGTTGGAGGTATCTGTGTGGTGGCGTGGCTGGCGTGTGGTTAAAGGCAGCAGAGGGACACTGAACCCAGACACTGCACGAGCAGGGCTAGGCCTTGCCCCCTATGGCTCCTTCAGGAATGGGAAGAGGAGAGCCAGAAATGGGGTGTCACCCCAAGAGGTGGCTTTTAAGCTGATTGAATGTCTGTGCATAAAACCCATGACTGAAATAAGCACACTTGTGGTTTGGGTCTGGTGCCTCTTGGTTTCTGAAACCTCATGGCCCAGGGAGCCTTGATGTTAAAATTGCTGAGAGTCCTCATGCTGGAGGACAGGCTTCCTCCTCCTGGTATATGGTGCAGAGCTTTAGGGTTGGGATTGTTTTAAAGGTGTAAATTTTTTGCTTGCATCACCAACAAGAAATAGAAGATGCTCAAAACTTGGTCCTCAACAACATAAAGATCATCTGATCCAGAAGCTCAGCCCTGCAGAGCCTTACATGCTGCTACAAATTGTCCTAGAGCCTTTCCTGAGGTTCTGTTCTTGAAGAGAAAGTTGAAGAAATAAGGATTTTTGCCTACTCACTGGTCACAAGACCTGCCTGAACTTGGCTCACAATTCACTGTAATGCTGAATATGGTCTTTTCAGCCTTGGTACGACTTTTGCCTCTGGAGCAAATTAATTAAAGAAGGCTGCAGCATGCACATTCCAACTTCAGACAGCAGATTTAACCTTGTGCCATTTCCTGGGTGAAGGATTTCATGAGTTGAAGTGAGCGTGGGAAGACTCAAAAGCCACAGCAGCTATGAGATGCAGAACTTGAACTCACTAGCAAACGGTGTCCATCTTGGTGGGAGCTGCCTGCAACGTGTATTGAGGGCAGCTGGAGTAAGACAAAAGCCTATTTAAAACCAAGGAACTCAAATGAGGATGGCACAGATATCACCAGTTAGAAACATGCCCATGGCAGGGGAACTTGGCAAAGAGAAAAGGTTTCTAAAGCTTATAGGACCAAACCCAGAAATTACAAAGAATAAAAGCTGGAAGAAAATGGCTGTGAGACCTTTGGCTAGCTAACGTGCTGGTGAGGTGGTGAGGAAAAATTAGCCTAAAATTCCCGTTTTTGGCATTGACAGTGCCACACCACACCTCCAGATAGGCTGTGTTGCAAACCTACCCTGCAGAAAAGAAAAAAAATCCACAAATGTGATGATGTGGAAGGGAGAAACAGAAGTGAGACCTGCTCCTCATCTGGAAGAAATTAATTTGTAACTTTACAGAACTAACTCAGACTTACTGAATGGTGGCTACCAGCACCTCTTCCTTCTCAGAAAAAAAAATCTTTTATTGCCTGTAATATCTACCAGCACTAAAAGCTCTCACATTTTGAAATAAAAACCAAGTAAAACTGGCATGCCAAACACTTTCTTGGACTCAGAAAACTCTACTTCTCTGCTATTGCCTCCTTTTGCTTGGCTTTGATGGCATGGACAGAGACACAGGTGGGAGCAGGGTCAGGCTGTGATCCAAAGGGAGTGGGCATGGCAGAGTCCTGCTGTGCCCTTCCTGTGGAGGACTGGGCAATGCTCCTCCGGAGCACAGCAGAGGCTGGCAGTTAGAAAGGAGCTGGATGGGACCCTTTTTCCTTCCCAAACATGTAAAAGGTTATTTTGGAGATGTAATCTGTATCCTCTCTTGTTACTGGATGCTCCTTTTCCTCTGTGCAGTACAGTCCCCTCTCATCCCTACTGGACCAGAAGCAATTTCTCTGGAGGACAGTCTTGCTCCAATTTTACTGTCAGACTAACTAAGGAGTAACTGGTTGTATTCAACACATGACCATACAACCTGAATACCCAACTGAACGTCTGTATGGTGCATTCAGCATGTAAGATTGACTTAGTACCCCCCTTCACGTGAAGGAACTGCCCAGGGAGGTTCCAAATACAGCAAGGTGGGGGACAACCACGTAGCTACCCTGAGCATTTACTGTAGGATTGCTCCTGTACGTCACTTGAGTCTCCATTCCCACGATCTCAGTGTAAATCAAGAGTAATTCCCCTCTAATCAATGGAGTTAATCTAGTCTTAAACCAATCTGTAGGCAAATGAGGACTTAATTATACATAGCCAACCTAGGGGAATTATTTCTTAGTGAGGGAAAAGTATCTAGTAACAGTCTCACAGATACACAGATACAATGTGTTGCAAACCAGAAACTCCTACAGCCCTGGGAAAGGAATAACACAGCAAAAAGGAGGAAATGTGTTCAACGCCCGTGGGTGAGATTTTCTTTGGCTCCTGAGTGGGTTTTGACACTTGGAGGGGATGTGCCGTGCTGCCTGGAGCGATTCAGGGGTGACATGACACAGATGTGGGTCTCTGCTGGGGAAGGATAAGCTGTCCTGGTGCCCTCAGTGACTATCTATCAAAAACCCTAAACCACACACAGGCTAATTCACCTATCCTGCACTTTCTTCCTCCACATTTTTTCTCTGACTTTGACCACAAGACTAAGCATTCCCAAGGTGCAAAATGATACTGTTTCACAGCAGATCTTGAGGCTTTGTTGTTTCTAACCCTCATATGGAGCTTGATTCTTTCCTTCCTTTCAATGACGCCAAGAACTCCTGCCCAGTCACCTGCCACAGCAATTCTGACCTGGGTGAATGGCATCTTTGAGCTCCTGCAGCCCTGGCTGAGGCTGGTCCCTGCTGCACTGCCAGGCACCCTCACATCCGATTCAGTGGGTGAGGCTGAGGTCAAAACAGTAATTGTAGCTGTTAAATGAGTTCCCTTGTGGTATCTTTAATCAGTTATTACCAAGGTACACAATACTGATTAATAGCCTCAGTAAAACCTGTATTCGGGTAATAAAGTCTTCATGTGTGGCAGACATTCTGCGGTCCCCATGATTGATGCAGTGCAAGGAACACGTTTGAGGTGCCACCATCCCACTGTGCCTCTCCATGAGGGAAAGCAGCTGTCATACTCCCTTCCCAGCTGGCTGATCCAGCCTATGAGAAGCAGCTGCTCACTTAGGAGGGACAGGGTTCCACTTGGGTCATGTGGGGCTTGGGCACAGCACTGGCACATTTTAGCTTCCTTAAGGGCAGCAATCAGTTGGGAGGTCTGTGTCCTTGCCTCACCAGTTCAGCAAAATTCCCCTTTTGGAAGGATGGGACTTCACAGCCACAGGCCATGACATGGCTCCTCTGCTCCAGTGTGTGTTCCCTTGTCTGGGTTCATTTCAGGGTGTGAAGGGAGCCGGCTGTCAGCGAGGCCTTCACACACCTCCCTGCTGAAGCTGACAGTGAAACCTGCTCTCACGGAGTGTGAGGTGGCCGAGGACCAGGGTTCAGTGTGCCCTCGGACATGGTGCTCCTGCAAGGACACCTGACATCGTGTCCCTTGGGGCCTGAATTGTTTTGGGGTCTGTAGTCAGAGCAGACCATGGCAGAATATTGTGTCCTGACTTTATGAGCATCTGCTGTTAGGAACATGTTCCATGTTCCCTGCCTCTCCTCTCCCACGTGTTTGGGCACAGCAAAGCAGCTGCTCACACTCTCCTTCCTCCATCACAAACTGTGTCAATCCCAGCCTGCCTGTGCTCCTGCCATTTTGGAGCAAAGACTACCCCTCACCACCATCCCCGAATAAGCATCACACAACAGAGCCAAGGGATAGAACCCTTGTTTTACGCCTTTTTGTGAGTTATGCATCAGAGATCTGTTTAAAGCCAGGAATACCCTTTACAAATGTTTTCATTTTACATCTGGAGACATTCAAATAATAGGAACATCATAGAAGACATGTGGAAAACAAGTATTTTTAATGGCATTCCTAAAACTAGTGAGTAAGCAGCATGACTCAGCAGTACTTCCCAACATTTCCCAGAAGAGATGGAAATAAATCTATTTAATAACTGACATGTATTTGAAATGTGCTGAGTAGTTAGTAGTTATTTGCAATTGCTGCTTGGAGAGCTGACTTGCAATCATACCTGAAGGCAGCATCCTGCCTGTGCAAGGCTGAGGCCAGACGCAACCTGAACTTGTCTCAAACATGGTGGTGACTTTCTGGAAGGACTTCAGCAAGTGCCTGATCACCCATGCAGTCAGAAACATGTACAGGCATCTCTGAAGCCTCCGCCATGCCAGTGTTTAACTTCAGTGCCTCTGTTGTGAGTACATCAAATACCTAGATGTATTTTTTTGTCCTGGCTTACAAGCCTTTCAACCCCTTTATGGACAGAAATACTCTAGTGAAGGACAGACAGTATCTGCCTGTGCTCACCAATACCAGATGCCTCGCAGGGCAAGGCCACTTGGAGTTGGGAGTGGCTGTGCTGAGCCCCTTCTGAAAAGATGGAATCTGCCTTGGCCTGGCTGTGCTATCTGCCAAGGAGTGAATGGGGTGTGCAGCCAGCTCTCTCCTGACCCTGGACCCAGGAGCTGCCAGGAAACCCCTTTTCAAGCAACAAGGTTTTCCCCTTCTCAGGGCTCTGCTCCAACTGCGAAATATTTTTGAATGCTTTGTCTTTTGTGCTGTCCCACTCTGGTGCTTTCCAGGGGCTCCCAGAGAAGCTGTCTTCCATCACTATCTTGTGGGAATGGAAAGCAGCATTCCACCTCTCATAAATTCACCGCTAATGTTACAGTCCCATCTGCTTCACCCTCCCTTCTGTGCCTTTTTCCTGTCACACCATGGCCCTGGCAGCCCTAACTGTGGCTGCATTTGAGTAACAAATCTCAGGTATAACAAACACAGGGGAAGGCAGCCCTTCTTCCAAGTTACAGAAATGGTTGGGTTTTTTCCTTCTTTTCAAAATAAAAATATTCCCTGCATGGGAATATCCATTCCCATCCAAAAAATCAGTATCAAACGCATAAAGCTCATGGAGGAAAAATACATCCCTCTCTCAGTGAAAAGAGAGAGCTTGAACACAAGGAGGAGGAAAGCCTAACCTCTTTATGGCACAGGGTCTGCATTTTCACAGGTGAACGGGGGTGTTGGACAGTATCAGGGAAGGTGAGAATCCTTTTCAAGGTTGCTTTGGAGGACTAGGGGTGTTAATTCCTCAGAAATCAAGCCTGAAATGGCAGATGACAGCAGAAACACCATGAAAAAACTAACATCTCTAAAGATGGATTTGCACCTGAAGAGGCTGTGTCTTCCACAACCCAGGGAGCAGACAATGCCAGGAGAACTCATCAGAGATGCTCTTCTGCTGGTGGTTGGCTGAAGAGGAAGGCAATATCCATAATTTAAAAATTACCTTTTGGTTATTTTCTATTTTCACTGATCCCCAGGGGTGGATGTTCAAAGCAGAGGTTCCCTCCCAAAATTTGCCCTAAACCGGGACACTCCCATACACAAACGTTCTCAGACCTCTCTTATCACTCAGCTCATCTAATACTCGAAGACTGCACTGATCTCACCTGATACCATGGAGAAAAGAGAGAAAGCACTATGAGCCCAAGCTCATCTCTGACTTTAATTCTCTCTCCTGGCACCAGTGATGGCTGCCTTGTCCTCTCATGTGTCTCTCTGGGAATACTCTGGCACTGTCTCCTTTAAAGCCTTCTTTAGGCGGTGAAAGATGTGATTAGGCTCTGTCTGGAGCTTGGAGTTTGAAAGAGGTGACTGTGGTCTCTCTCTTATCAATGATACCCTGAGACATCTCTTTATCTTCTGTTTTTCTTCAAAAGAAAATTAAAAGGCTAGTTTTAATTGATGGAATCTGTTCTGATCAGTGCTCATCTCAGAATTAGGAAGGCAGCATGGACAGCAAGTATTACTAACCTACAGTGCCTGGCTGATGCCAAGTGTTCACCCAAGAAACAGATCTGGTGACATTTTAAGGTGTGACCACATCTCTTATTCTCATCTGGCTCCCTTAGAAATGATGCTGAAGTGCTTCACAATACTTTTTTTTCCCCCCAGAAATATGTTTCTTAGGAACAGATTTCAGACTGCATAGAGGGACCGGAAGACCAGGTGAGCTTCTATTCCACCCTGTCCCCTGACTGCTGCCCATTCACCAGCAGTGTCTAGGAGAACCCAAAACACAGACCCAGTGTCTACTTCAGAGTGAGGGTTGCCATGTCAACACCACAGATACCACCCTGAAACAGGACCGATGTGAAAAACATCCAGCTGGCACATCAACGCTCAGCAAAGGTGGCACCTTCCAGCGAGCCACCCTCCACACAACACACGTTTCCAACATGCTACGCGGCTGCCGCCCACTCGCCCCTGCCTCCTTTTGGATCCACTTCAAGCAGTCTTTTTCATTCTTCAGGAATTTTAACTAGAACTGGTACATTGGGCCACCCTGGGGACTTGGGGTTTTTAGAGCTCTTGTGAGTGATTGACAGTCTTCTGCTACAAGAAAGGTTACTGGTACAGCCTCTGGTGCAGCACTGGCCATGTGGTTCAGTTGCTTGCCTAGAGCATCCAGCTGTTTCTACTATTACTACTACATTTTCTGGCCATGATGTGTTTATAGCCATGACTCCAGCAGCTTTTTCTCATTTCTAATCACTATCTTTATTAGCAGGATGCGTACAGAAAGCAGACACTGGTTCTGGGGATCTTTTTTGCCATGTGAAGATCACCGTATGTTATAGACTTGAACACAACTTCAGCTCTGCAGAAGCACAGTCAGGCTGTACTGCTGCTGCAAAGCAAAGCAAGGTCTCCCAGGTCCATCCACAGTTCTCAGCTGACTTGGCTGGGATCCCTTCTGGTTATGACAGAGTTTGTCTCTCCCTAAGAGCAAAGGCATGGAAGTAGACTGTTCCAAACTCTTTCAGCTGGCACAAAGTGCTAGCAGAAACTGTCTTTGTGCTCTGCTGTTAACTTACTGCTAATATTTATTAGGAAAGATCTTGTATTTTCAGGGGCTCATGGAGTTTTCAAAGGAGTAAAATATGTTAGTAGTATGTAGAAGCTGCTGCTTTGGTTAGAGAGACTCCAGAAATGGTGCTGTGAGGCACGTGGGTCATGCCCTGTGACCACGCAGGCACAGCTTACTCTGGGCTTTCCCTTGCTCTTTGCTGTCTCCCTCTTTCTCCCACACCCTCATTTTGCAGCAGAGATTCCAAATGCATTGGCCATCTTGGCTGGCAACCACAAGCATTTCTTGAATGAGCCAACCATCTCCGTGGCAACAAGGCAGGCTGTGACAATAACAAGTGCTTTCCTCTCTGTTTCATGTTTCCCACCTCTCAAGAAAATGCCCTGCCCTTTATTTGTTCCCCACCTCTCAGAAACATGAATAATGGCAACTGAAATGCACCTTGTAGAAGGACCAAGAGGGAGGCGTGTGAGCAAGATGGCTTCAGCCTTAATGGAAAAGTGACACAGGTTTATGAAGGGCAGGCTGAAATCTTTGTCCTGGACTGTTACTTGGGTATTTGTAGTGGGTCTGATACAGTACAGCAAATATGATCATATGTGAGCTGTGACTATTGCAAGTAGACATTGTCTGCAGCTGCATATCCAGACAAATGCTGACACCAGGTAAAAAAAAGGCGTGTCTAGTGCCACCTCTTTATTCCATTTTCCCTTTTCTTCCACTCCATCCTGCTCTTCTACAAAGCAGCCCTAAGTTCCCATCACTCACAACAGCAGATCATCAAGGACTGGCTGCATCCTCAGTCAAGCCCAGGAATCCTGCATCCAGTCCCTAGATCACCCAGGTAGCTAACGGAGGCTTCCTACCAGCACAGCAGTGCCTGATTAACCTCGCCTGCCCTCCATGAAGTTATTAGCAGCCTTTTTACATTTCCGAGAGAGCCTGGGTTGGGGACACACAGAAGGAGCCAGCTGGTCTAAACAGATACCTGATTCAAATGAAGTAACACAGTATCTTGAGCTGACAAGCACAAAAAGCCAGTTATGCAGGAGCAGATCTTATGAAAGAGAGATCCTCCCCAACACTGCTCTCCTCCAGTGCCTGGAAGGCAGCAGGTGGCAGCGGCTGCAACTTTGCTCCTGCCACTGCCAAGCAAGGAGAGGAAGAGGGCAGCTCCTAAAATCCTCTTTTGGCACGTGCAGAGGGGAAGGGGCTGGGGGCACCAGGTTTCTACAGGCACCTCTCTGTTCAGAAGCAGATTTGACATGGACCTCTTTGCCAGCCACCCTGGGTGGGCTGTTCAATTACATTACAGAAGGGTTTTTTTTAAGGCTACTAGCTAGTATTTTAAAATGTCCCAGCACATCTTTGGTTGGCTCGCAGTTCAGGAGTTGCAGACTGCACACAGCAGAAGGTCACCACAGACACATTTTGCTACAAAGTCCAAAGGAAAAAAAGTCCAAATCAAAATATTTTAACACTTTAGCAGCTTTTTAGTTTTCCCCTTTGTAGCTGAAGCAGAGACATGTTCAGACTCGCACTAGGAAAAAGTTTGATGTGAAGGTCACTGCCTGCCACCTCTAGACTCTAAACCTGTGACCTCTTGCCTCAGACACTTGGATCTGAGCCATGTAACTGATATTTGCATTCTCTGTTGAGTACTTTCTGAACAATTTCAGCCTGTTTCTGTCTGGTTTATGAAAATATAAGCATGCTCTACAGCTGCTTTCATACCAGCCTGCACAGGGCAGGATGCCCACTGCAACCTGGGATCAATCCAACTTGAAGACATGCCCCCAGGCCCCCCAGCCTGGATGTAGCTCTGACATTTCACGTAAGTGGGACTGCAAGTCTGCATTTCCAAGCAGGTTCTGGGGTCAGCATTCACCCACAGAGGAAGAGACTTTATGCTTCGTCTGGTTGGGGTTTCTGAAGCCAGACTTTGGAACCAGATTTTCAAACAGAGATATGAAAATCCATCCTTACCCTGACCTTCCTGCTTGATCCTTTCCAAACACTTGGACTGACTTCTAGATTCCTGGTTTCAAACCTCCATTTCCCATTTGCTCTCTGCCTGAGTACACTGAAATGGAATCAGCGAGGAGCTTGTTTTATTAATACATTTGCACTTTAGAGGACCATTTAATCCACAAGCTACATGTTACAGCCTGACTCTTTCCTGCCTGTTAATCTGATTATCAAGGTAAGGACTGAGTAGTGCCCTACAGACCAGCTGGAGAGTCCTGAGTAGGCAGGCAAGACTAAGCCTCTGCCTCTCTTCCTGTGTGTAACCCCTCGGCTTGTCAGGGATCCAGACCCAGGGCTGTGGTGGCCCTGGAGATGAGCAACACCCAGATGCCACTTCTCCTGCAGCTGGCTCCTGTCCCCTCACTGACTGCTCCTTTCCTGCCTGCCCTCTTGTAACACATGAAGGATTTGTGACTTTGCACTTGCACATCTTTTCTGCGGTTTCAGCCTGCCCTTCCATGCTGTATGCAGTGATAACGTGTCGTGAGCTGGCAGGATGTGCTCCTGCCTCCCATGCTGAAGGACATGAAACAAGGACCTGGGTGCTGCCCACAGGCCATGAACCATTGGTGAGCTGGGCAAAGCTGCAAGAAAACCTGCTGCCCTGGACAAGAAGCATACATAAGAGTGAAATATGACTCACAGGCTGTCTTGTTCTCAACCTGGGGACAAGTCCTTATCATCAGAGAGGGTCAGCAAGATCTGGAGCATATGCTTTTTGTGATTTATTTTGTCTTTTTAGGTTCTATTTCCTACACTGATCTTGCTTTGACCACCAAAAGCAAGGGAGTTTAGTCTTCCCCCAGTCTTTTCACTTCTATTAGACTAAATACTGGAGGTACAATTATGGGCAGGAGAAAAATGAGAAGAGTGAGAGGATTTGGTTATTTTCTCTCAATAACAACATGCATTTATTAAGTAGGAGAGGGTTTTTTTCATTTTGAACATGGTCAGCATGCCATTTGGAAGGGATACAGGTGCAGATCCATCTCCCAGAAAGTGGGATGGGGGAAGCAGTAATAGCCAAGTGGTCTCTGGGGAAAACCTGTCCCAGGCCCAAGTCCCTTCCTTCCCTGCTGCTGAATCAGGCTGGAGCAGTCACAGCCCTGGCTCCCCTTCCTGAGCTCTGTTCTCCTGGGGCTTAAGTGATGAGTAGGGGAAAATCCCCCACTAGAAGATTTGCATTGGAAACCTTTGGCTGAGGAATGACTTTTAAAATAGAAAAGCTTTGCCTGAAAAGGGATGAACCACGTAGCATAATACTCAACAAATCGCCTGTTTAATGGCCTCTCTTTATAGCAGCTGTGCATTAATAACAAAAGCAGGGCAGCAGAAGCCATGTGCTTCTTTGTAAGATTAAAATAAATACTATTTCATACTAACACAAGCAACTTTCTGTGCCTAAGAGAAAGGAGCAAGTGGAAGATCACAGCCTGAGAGACTTGGTTTCCTTCCCCTTTGTCTGCTGCTGGATGAAGAAATATTTCTATGAAGTGAACAGATACACTGAATCACCCTCCCAGACAGTGGTTTGGTTTATAGTGGTCTGTGGCAGGCTTGCCTCACACAGTCAGCATGACACCATTGTAAGACAGGAGTAATTCCTCCAGAACTACATCTTAGGAGAAACTAGACTGGGGACAACTAAATCTAACTTACTTTTTACTTTGCAAAGCACAACACAAGATCCCTACTACCATAAAGCATAAATTGAAACAACAGTGGTTGACACTGGACATGAGGAGTAACTTTTTCATCATGAGGACTTTTAAGAGCAGTGGAGCAGGTTGCCCAAAGAGGGTGTGCAGTCTCCATCCTTGAATGATTTCAGACCCAATGGAGTAGAGCCCTGAGCAACTTGGTTTGACCTCAGACTTTACCTGAGCAGGGGTTGGGCTCCACACCTCCTAAGCTCCTCTCCAACCTGAGTTATTGTACAACCCGAGGAACATTTGGCATCTTTTCCACGGGAATATGAACGGACACAACATTTTGTTCAGCCCAGTACTCCACCTCTCGTTCCTGGCAGTCCTGATAACAGCTCTCCTCCTCCACACCCTGTACTGTGCCAGGCCTGGCACTAAAGCAGTGATGAGTTTTTCCTCCTCAAATTAAGACTTTAGGCGTTAAAAAAAAAAAAAAATTACATTTTAAAGCTGTCTGCCACAGACTATTTCTCAGACATGGAGAATGACTTGTTTCTGTTTGCCTAGGCACAGGTTTTAGCTGAGCGAGATACGTTGCCTTGCTGAGAGCTGAGTCACAGAGTAATCAACAGATTAATGTATTCAGTTTGAAAGCCATCAGCATTAGTTCTCGGCAAGCTCACAAGAACTCCATTATGGTATCATCTCCACGTTTGGGATGGAAAAGTCTCCAGTATTTAGAGTTCCTATGGGAAAATCCCTAGATGCAAAGAAATCAAAGTACCTCTTTGTGATTGGGAGAAATAAGGTACCTCCTCATACAGTACCACCACAGCAGGATTTTGGCATCCCTTCTAGTGAATACTTTTATTATCAGCCCTCAGATAAGGAGTTTGGAGTATATTGTACAACTGTCATTTGATAACTACCTAAAAATAGTCATAACGAACTCACTGGCATATAGGACTATGCCTTTACCAGGTCTTTAATTTGAAATTATTTTATTTCCAATGAAATCAAGTAGTTTAACTTCTCTGGGATTGCAGCATGCAAGAAGGGTGGTTTGGACTTCACTCTAGGGTTCTGAGTTCCTCTGTGTATGCTTGGTATGAGCCAGAAATGCAACAAGGCAAGGCAGAGGCTGGCAGGGGCACCTCACAGAGGAGCCATTGTTTAAAAATAGGGAGCTGGTGAAAGTAATCACAGGCTAGCAACTGTAAAAGGACAGGCTGGCCTAGGTGTATGGTACAAGAAGTCTGCCAAGCATCACGTAGCAGTTCTGATAAGACAGATGCCAGTGCTGCTGCCTAAGAGCCTGTCCATACCAACCTTGCTGAAGTAATACATACCCTTGTTTGCAACTGAAATTGCTGTTGGGTACACTTAAATGGGGGATGTGTGAGTAGAAGCCAGACAAGCCCCAATCAAGTTAATCCTAAAAGCTTTCCCACATTAGCAGACTGGCGGAAGGGCTTTGAATGGCAGCAACACTTCTCCCTGATTCATCAGTCCATGCAGCCTGCATGTCCAGCACATGCACAGGAGACAGGAGACAGGACACATGTTCTCACTGTTTTCCCAAATCTGTCATTAGATTGTTCTAGCCTGTCCCTAGACAACACGTTATTTTCTTCCCTGGCCTGACTAGAGCCAGGGCATGAGAGATTGTGTCTTTTGTGACACAGTGGTCCCCAGGGTTACACTTCCCAGCGTAAGTGTACAAATGGCACATCACATGCAGTTGTTTCTGTTGTAGAAAATGCATGTGCGAGAGGCATACAACAGTGATGTAAATCTCCTCTCCCTTCTTATCCCTCCAAGGTATTGAGATTGTGCAAATGCCTCTTGTTCCTGGTCGGGAGTCTCTGGGTGCTCACTGCCTGTACCCAAGCAGTGATGATTTTAACTCACCCGTCGTTCCTTATCACCGTACTCAATGCCCAAGGTATCCATGGCACGGACAATGGCTGCCAGGGACTGTATAGTGTTGCTGTAGACCACTGGCTTGTACTGCTTCACATCTTCTCCAGAAAAGCCGTCCTCATGGATGATCCTGAAGAAAATGCAAAGGACAAAAAACTCTTGAGAATGTAATTTCAGTGGGAGAGATATTTAAAAGACAGCTGTGCTCTTCTGAAGAGCACATCTGCTGGCTTGATTCGCTTAATTTAGTCAGCATTTCTTTTTAAACCTTTCTGGTTGTTCACCAGTAGTGTGTCTGAGCCCAGTACAGGAATTAGCATCCCTTTTGCTCTCTATCAAGAACGTTTTGTGCACAGTTGGTGCATATGGTACCTCCTCCCCAAATGAACTGCAAATGCTGAAGCCTGGAGCACCTCATGTTTGCATGCTCAGCAGTCACGGGGGAAGGTTTCCAGGTCCTACATTACCTTTCCAGTCAAAGTCTACGGAAATACGTTCAGTGTGTGCAAATGATCATCAGATCAGATCATAACCACTAATACAAGTGATAGAAACCCCCTAGTTCTTGTCTAGTCTTTTTGGTAGTAGTAACTCCTGGGCTACCTTACAAAAGGAACCAGAGTCAAAATACCCATGTACACACGGGGATGCAGGCCCGGAGGGGGAAGTGTCTTAGTTATGAAGCACTTACAATACTTACCCTCCACACTTCCTCCCCCCTCCTTCTCTCTCCTTTAGAATAAGTGCTGAGATTTTTTTTGCCTCAAGGCATGTTATGTTATCCCTTCCCTACGCAAGATGGGAATGTGACCCACAGCTCTGTGCACTGGATGCTCTGTGCATTGGTTTCTATTAAACTCTGCAAAGGAACTATTTGATGGAACAAGTTATTGCAGTCCCTTGCTCAGGTCAGAAGACCAACCCCTGTCATTTATTCATCTCTAAGTAACTCCTGAACTGTGTCTGGATGTGTGTCAAAAACAACTAGGATTTGAAGAACTAATTGTGTTTGACAATAATTCTTCCCAGTGAAGACATAAGTTATGTCTTAAATGTCGGAGGAGAGGGCGATCTGCTTAGCTAAAATGAAATCCTTGTTTGCTCATCCTCAGATGTCACTGGACAACAGAAGTTCCTTCAGTAACAGATCTGGTCTCTGATAAAACCTAGCACCCTTTCTGTAACAGGAATTTTGATTCCTTTTTTTTTCTAAATCAGATACACACCATCAAAGGTCCCGAAAAGTGCTGGCATCCCCAGGAAGAGAGGGAGCACTAGCTCACACTGTGAGCTTGCAATAGATATAGTGCTGGGATGGAAAAAGGGGCTGGACGCCAGCCCAGTGTTATTAACAGATGACTACATGAAGAACAAGGCTGGTAGAAACATGCTGACCAATACAGAGACCTCCTTCCCCTGATGTGAAGCTCATAGAAAGGTTTTCTAACACAAGTGACTGACCTTCTGCTGTCCCCACCACAACATTTGTTTATTCAACACTGAACACTGAGCTCCTGGGAGTTGTTCAACAACCCCTTAGTCCTGGAAAAACATGAACAAGCAAAGACAGCCTCAGACAGACAATAATTCAAACCAATTGGTAACCAATAAATTTTTAAGCTACAGATCTGAGGAACTGGGCAGAGCCCCCTGCTTGGGTACCCTCCAGTGAAGGCAGATGGGGTTGGTGTGCTGGAAACAGCACAGTGGGCTGCTGGCTCCCCTCACCTAAGATGAGGAGAACAGGAGTGGATGAAAACCCTTCTGACTTAGTAAATCCAGACTTGATAATTTGCCCCAAAAATTTCAATAGCTTGTTTTGATTTTGATGGAGTTATGGGCAACAGCCGATTGTGTATTCTGTACCTTTTATCTTCTGTGAATCCAGATGGTGGTGAGGTTTGGAACAGTAGCATTTGAGTGATGGGGAAGGAGGCAGGGCAGCAGCACCATGGATCAGCACTGGATCTCATGGACCATTTACTGTTACTCAGACAAGTTGCTGAACTTCTGGAAAATGTGTTCTTTGCCAAAAGGAGCAGTCAATCCAAAGAGTTATGGGTGGCACAAGGCAAAAGGATTTGCATTAATTCTATTTGGATTCAAGAGAGACTGTACAGCACCACTTCCTCCCAGCTCTGAGCATGACAGCAAGAAGCACAGCAGAGCAGGGGTCCCAGGGGAGGCAGGCAGGCGGTTCATGAAAGCATCACCAGGAATAATTCATTCTTTCTGGATGGTTGGCTTGCAGCTGGATTTTGGGGCAAGCAAGATTAAGTGCTGGATTTTGGGCAACTAAGAGAAGGAAACATAAGACGGGGAAAAGAAAAAGGTGAGGACAGGCACAAGGGGCAGTGTAAAGGCCTCAAGAGGATGCTGCTGAAATTTGTTTGGTCCAGCTGGGTGTCAGGCTGGAGGAGATGGGAATGATGCCCACAGCTTGGGCTACATTTGTTTCTGGCTTTTACTGACAGGCATCAACTCAGGAATTCAGAAGACAAAAAGAGGGCTGAACAGCCGTATGGGGAAAGAGGTGAGCTTTGGTTTCTGGGCTTCCTCAGAGTATAAACTGCTTTTAGTTTTGTGCCAAGAAGTTGTGCCTGACATTTTCACTTCTAAATACTCTGAGCCAGTAAGTTCCCTATCAAGTAAGCGGGCTCCTTGTGCTGAAGGGGCAGAAGTAATGGATGGAGAGTGGCTCTGGGATCCCTCACTGAATGTGTTGCAGCTGAGTAGCAACGCTGCTGTCATTCAAACACGGAAGTAAAACTGGTACTTTTAAAGGGGGCAGAGAGAGCATAGGGAAAAAACACCCTGATTGTTCCTGTGTGAAATCTCTCTAGAAGGCAGCCATGACAACTGAAAGCAGCACTGTGGATGCTGGTATGGAAGTTTTGCAGTAGGAAGTACCTATGGATTAATCACTCATGTAGTGAGTACCTAATATTTGAGTGAGCAAATCCCCCCTGACTCCTGTTCCAAAGCCGTCTAGGACACTGTGAACTGGTTTATTGTCCTATATGCTTTTCACAAATGTTTCTCCATTTGCTTGCCTTGGTGATCTGATGGCTTCAATCCTGTAGCAGCTTTTTCCGTAGTCCTTTGGAAATGTTCATGCTGCCACTCACCTGTTTGGGATACACCTTTCTTCTCACCTGCTGTTGTGCTTTACTGTCTAGAGGACATCTAAAGCTCCAACACTACTCCTGGGAGGTATCTTGCTATGGTACAAGGATTGAGCCAGCTCCTGGTGCCACAGGACATGAGAAGCAGTGGGGTTTGCGTGCTGTAGCGAGCTGTGACCATTAAAAACATATAGGTGTAGGAACTAACAGAAGTGAGCAGCACGCCAAGACTGTAGTCTTTACAAGTTTAAACAGGGCGGGCTACTCCTTAATCAACCTGCAAATTACAGGAGCAGAGGGTTTTCAGCACAAAAAGTGTGAATCCTCTGTTTTCTAAATGGCATATATTTTTCCCAGTGTCCAAATTACAAAGGAAACTGCTGCAGGCAGGTTTGTCTTTACCATGCTAGAACTAGTTCTTGCCGGGGCAAAGGAAGAAAAGGGATTTAAGAGGATCCCCAGGGGCTGTGGAGGGGGGGAGAAAGTGCTGTAATTTAAAAAAGTGATTCTGAGCAATTAAAAAGCCATTTCATTCACCAAGTGACTAATAAAACACTGTGCTCTGAATGGAATGGTGAGAGACAACTGAAGCAACCTGATTGCCTAAGGTACCCATTAATGCCTGCTTCCCATCCCTCAGCTGCTAACAGCAAAACCCATATGCTGGCATGTTGTGTTGTTGTACACATTTCAGAATGGAAGTAACAGGCAGGTATTTGCTAGAAAAAATGGTTCCACCACAGACCACATCTTCTGCCATCCCCCAGCAAGTCGTTAATCCTGAAGAAGTGCCCAGTGTCTCAGCAATTATTGCTTAATTACAAAATAAATGAAATACTTGGAAACGGGGGGTGCATTCTGCACAGCAGCTTGCTTTGGCTTCTGTTCAACAAAGCACTTACGTGCCTTCAGCCTTTCACTACACAATGAAGGCATGAAGAAGGCAAAGGCAGAGACGATTTTGCCGCCTGTCCCCGCTGACAGGCACGGCCCCTGCGGTGGTGGAACAGCGGCTCTGAACAAAGCCCACAACAGCTCCAGCGCAGTAGGGCTGGAGCTCAGCTGGGGGCTGATGCCACCCAGGAGCCAGTTTGCCCAGGTCACTCCTGAGGGAAAGAAATATTTGTCCATCATCCTGAAAACTTCTTGGAGCAGAGGCTACAGTCATCATCATTCCCATACATCAGTTCCAGCCAAGCTGTTATAGTGTTTTCCTTCCAGCCCTTCCAACCTGAGCCAGGTTTAGTCAACACACTGACACTTGCCTACACCTTCTCCAAGCAGGTCCTCCTCTTTTTTGAAGCACAGTGCCCCAGACTAGACCCAGACCTCATATCTCCAGTCTGCCAAGATCATTTGAAGCTGTAAAGTTTATCCTCTGATGTGCTGAAGCACTTCTCCCAGCTCCATATCACAGCCAGGGGTTAAGTAATGATGTATTTCCATGCATTTCTCACTGATGAAAATTTTGAAGGAAATTGACACAGACCCCAGTGGAGTCCTGGCTGACAGAGTCCTCTGCTCTGAACATAAGCCACTGATAACTGTATACTTTGGCAATGAGTTGTGCTACTCAGCCATTTTTGTGGAAGAGCTGTAGTAGGTTTAGCTGCACTATTTTTTCCAGGTCACTTTTTAAAAATCCAGTGGGATGTGACAAACCCTTCCCAGAATCTAGATATGGCACCAACTATTGCTCTCCTACCTCTGCTGAGAAATCAAATGAGGCTAGTTTAACATGCCTCAGTTTTGTATAATCCATGCTGCATGTCACTCATCTCCCTTTTTATCTCCTAGGTGGTTGCAAATTATATGATTGATAGTTCAATTCTCTTGAAAACTTCTAGAAGTTGACTGGTCTATAGTTCTTACTCCTCTTTTCTCCCTCTATATTTAGAGAGAGGCTCCATGTTTACATTTTTTTCCTGTCTTCTGGTGCCTCACCTGCCCTCCAAGAGCTCTCAAGGAGAAGTGTTTGTATTTCTGAGATGGCGCCTGTAAGAATGTATTAAGAATTTCCTTAAACATGGCTGACCAGAAGGCATTTGGTCTTACTAAACTTGTCCTTTCTGTGCCAGAAGGAGGGAATGGCATGCTCAGCAGTGGAGATTTGTGGACACCCTGTCTTGCTTCCAGTGCTCAGCATCCTTCATCCCTATCACAGCTTCACATGCAGGTTCTTGCGCCCCAGCTGACACAGCCCTGTCTTGTCTCCTGCCCTTTGTCATCACTCCAAAACCTCAAGCCAATGCCTCCGAAATATTTCCTGCAAAATCCAGAGACCTTTGTGTGGTTTCAAACTGTCTGCATCACTGTGAAAGACATGCTTATAAACTTCCAACTGCCTACCAGAGAAAATAAAACCCATACTGTTTCTGTTTTACCTAAGATGATTTACTTTCAATCAGCAAGACATTTCCAGCTGAATGAAGTTTTCCCATATCAATGCACATCCCTACAATTACAGTGATTTGCTTGAATAAAACCAGGCAAGAAAACACCAGGAGATTATTACACTCAAAGTGTATTGCAAGCAAATACCTTACAAACGAACGGTCCAGTTCCTATAAAAGCAGACCTGGTCCCCACCTTCACCTGGACAAATTAAGGAAATTAAAGGTCATTGCACAGCTTTCCTACAGAGCCCTGTGCCTTGGCAAGGAGTTTCAGCTCTGAGGGCTCTGGGCCACGGAGCTAGTTTGGGCTGGCAGTGGCATCACCCCGTGCAGCACCCGCAGGTTCCCTCCAGCCTGGGTGGCTCTGAGCTCCTCAGCAGCTTCTCCTTCCACCTCAGGAAAGCTCAGGTCTGCGCAGTGTTCCAAGTCCACATGACACTGTGGGACAACGCAAAGTGTGTGAGATGATGCTGGTGGGTGTAAAATGCTGTGTAAAAGGGAGGAGATGACTCAGGCCATGGCACAAGGGAGGTGGCATTACAGGGACAGAAGAGAATTCATTCACAGACACATTTTTGCTCAGGCTGTTGAGCCCCATTAGTACATTCACGTTTATGTTATAGACTGATCCATGGTGGATTTTAGATGCGGAATCTTGGAACAAACACGCATCACAAAATCTATTTTTGCTCAGCAAACTTTTCTGATTTTTATCCCCTCTCTTCTTCCCCCTTTTCTCTTTCAAAAATAATCTTTCCTGTCTCCTACCTAGAACCAGGCAGGATATTCTGGCGGGGCTGGACAGAGCTTGAATCAAAAGAAAAAACCTAATTCTGAAGAAAACTCTGGAATCTTTGTTTGCAAATGGGGAAAATTAGCACAAAAATCTGACTTTAATATGTAGAGAGGAGGATGAGCAAATTCTGATGGAAAATCTCCTGCTAATCAGCTACTTTAAATTTATTTTTATCTTGATATGAGGTTAAAAACTTTGTTTACAGGGGAGTTATGCAGCTCAATTCCAGTGATTCTCTTCTCACTCGTTTAATAGCCTGAAATGCGATTAAAAACTCCTGGATTATGTTAAACTAAATCAATGCAGATGACCATGACCTTGTGTTCAAAGACTGCAAAGGCACAGTTCAGACCTCCGTGACATGGTGCAAATCTCTCTAAACTCTCATTCTTCTTCCCCCCAGCTGTGCTAGAATGCCATGTTGTACATCCTATTCCCACAAGAAATTCTCCAAGATGAAAATTAAGATGACTGTTTGCCTAATGCCCTTTTTTTTTTTTTTTTTTTAAAGAAAACAACTTCCTTAGTCAGGGTCATCTAAAAACTGCAAATTGAGCTCATTTTAAAAGGCATAATTTTTTCAACCTGGACTTTTAACACTGGTCCAAGAAACATTGATGAAGCCCTGTGATAGACACCCAGCTGGGGAAAATCTCCTTTTTGTAGGAAATACCGTTGGGTCACTCAAAACTGAATTCTTACCACCAAAGTATTTCTTGCATGCAAAGATATTATTCTAACTAACCAGATGGTTCACGTTAAAAAAAAATAAGCAAATCCATCAAGCAATTGAAATGCTGCCAAAATCTACAGCCCTGGAAATGGCTGAGCTTACTCAAATCAATTGCAGAAGTTTCACAGACCTGTACAAGGCAGAAGCATTCTTGTTCTTCTAAGGCAGTTCAGTTTGTGCCTAATGCCTGTAAGTCCCTCTGATGCCTTCACGGCGTCTCTTTAAAGCCAGCCATTTGCTTCTGCACCTTAACTGCTGGCCAAAAAGCTTGAAGATGATGTTATAAGAAACTCTCTTGTGTCTGCTCAGAATCGACATAGCTACCATCTTACTTTTGTCTGTGGACAAGTGGCTATTGAGCCAACAATGATTAGCTTCCAGACACACAAGAGTCAGATACTGCATCTTCCCCAAAACCTTTGATTTCAGATTGTTTTCAGGTGTATAAAATATTTGCAGAATACTCTTCATTTCCAGTTTAATATAGGCCTAAACTAGAAACATGCACAGCGCTCCGAACATGGTGCTGTGTCCCTGCAGCCCTGTGGCTGTTTGGAAGTAGCTCTTAGTCTTCTTTTAATTATTATTATTAGTTTTTAATTGAGTTCTACATCAATGCCTAATTTTGGCTTTGGGCTGTCTTGAGGAGCAATCTCTGCTTTGGTTGAATGCTGTAGCTGAGATGAGAGATGATTTCCTGGACTGCATGCTGAGGTTCCTGCTATGTGTCCTTCACTGGACTGGGGTGTTGGGTTGGCTTTTGCACCCCACATTTGGGATGCACCAACGACATTCCCATCTATGCAGTGTGAGGATTGTTTCAGCATTTACATTTTCAACAAGAAGCAGTGGAGTGAAATTTTGTGTGCTGAGATTTTGTTTTTAAGTGTGTATATAAAACAATTTCAAGAGCATAAATAAATCTACTGCATCCTGAAAGTAATTAATCAGTGTTGATGAATGAAAGACACCAGTTCTGATACTTCAAAAGAAGGCAAAGCTGGGCAGATAGAGCAAAGCCAGCTACTGTGCTAGTACTCCACCCAACAAAACAGGGACATAGTCATCCTTTAAAATTTAACATTACAAAGTCAGGAAAATCATAGAATTTTTTAGGTTTGAAAATACCTCAAAGATCATCAAATCCAACCCTTACTCCAGCACTGCCAACTCCACCAATTAACCAGGTCCCTAAGTGTCACGTCTACATCTACACATCTTTTAAATGCATCCAGGAATGGTGACTGCCACTTCCCTGGGCAGCCTGTTCCACTGCTTGACAACCCCTTCAATTCCTCTGAATATCCAATCTAAACCTCTCCAGGTTCAACTTGAGGCCATTCCTCTTGTCCCGTGGCTTACACGTGACAATAAGCATTGCCCACACCAAGCCTAATGGTGCACAGTCAACCATACCAGTGCTTTAACTCTCCTGAGGAAACCTAACGAGTTTTTTCCTGTAGAGATTGCTGGCCACTGGTCCCCAGAGGAGTTCTGGCACCCAGATGCACTATCCTGCTCCCAAGTATTAATGACCATAAATGAGCTCCTCCTTTCCCAGGAGTTGCTGGTTCTGGTGAGGGCCAGGCTATGGGCTAGCTGGGGAAGGTACTCTGATGTACACAGGCTCAGGATCTGACTCCCCACATGGAACTGCAGCAAATCAGTGCCCGGCTCAGTCCCCAGCCCAAACCTCAGACCCTTCCCCTACAGCACAGGTAGGGGATGGCAGTACAGGGGTATAGTCAGGGAAGAAAAGCCTATCCCAATAGCTAATACAGAAGCCACATATAGACCCTCTTTTTCCTGCTCCAAATCAGTTTCCTCTGCTCCTGAGAGGCAGATCTGCCCAGATGGGAAGCAAAGGGTGGAAGCAGGGTGCCGGCAGAGGCTGCCCCTGACCCCATGTCCTGCACAAAGCTGGGAGTGGTGCAGACTTGGGTTTTATGCAATGTCAGGACACTGGCATAGTTTGGTTTTACTGAAATTTGCAGTTGGTTAGCTTTGATAATGTGCTCTCTCCTGGGGCCTTTAATATTAAGATCAAATATTGAATACCCTACATGCACCTAATTAGTTTTAATATGCATCCTGCTCGGCTCAGTAAGAACAGCAAAGAAACAAAGTCAAAAACAATTAGATCAGGACTTTTTTTGATTAAAAAAAGACAGCTGGACTACACAGATTCCTGCAGCAGCATTTGCATTAGATGAGATTGCATTTTTCTGTGGAAAAAGCCTTGGAGCCAAAAGGGTTTCAAATAGCACCAGAGGAGGCTGACAGCTGCATTCTTTATTGTGCATTCCTAAATAATACTTCAGTGAAGGAAAAAGTGTTCCTGCTCTGAGTGACTTATCGTCTCATCCCATGAAATGTGCTACATAGTCAATCTACTTTGTCCACGCTCTGCCTGAGACCAATGAGATCCCTCAGGGAAAAAAAATCCACCGGGCTGGTGATGACCCACATGAGAGAATTCTCATTAATTCCTCAGTAATGTTACATAAGGTCATTTTGTTGAATTAAAATTATTGGGATTAATCCTCTTAAATGTTCTCTTAGATGCAAGGGGGATCCAACTGCAGCTGGATCATCCCACAGCTGGTTCTAGAAAGTCCAAATAGTGTTTTAAAGCCCCATAATGGTTTTGTTAAATTCATCCCCTGAACAAGGACACAAAGCAGCTTTTTATGGCTATTTTAGATCACTTACAACTTCTGTAAGCTGTCATTAACTATCATCAAAGCCTGAAAAATGAGGCAAATGGGTTCAATGTCAGTTTTACTGCCCAAACCTAAATAATATTTTTGGTTTCCCATCTGCCTCATCTGAAGTGTTTTGATAGCTGCAAGGTGACTTTGCCTTTCAAAACCTTTTCAGATGTTACTCTCCATAACCAAATATTCTGCGGACAACAGAGGAAACAAGAGGCATGCAGTCTCTTCTTTGCCCCATGCATTTAATCCTCACAATCCAGCACCAGTGCCAAAACTCACAATAAGAAGACCAACCCTGTCTATTTTACGCAGACATTAAGAATGAATGTACATCTCTCTCAGTGTATCAGAGCAAGGCTTTAGTAGAATGTAGCTGGTTCCTTGCCCTAATGCAACAAACCCTTTGTTCCACTGAAATCCACCGGGATTCAGAGTTCCTTTTCTGTCTCTAGAGCTGATCTTTGCACAGTTGACATATTTTTCTGTGTGTCCTAGTTGTATTAGTGCTCATTAGGAATTGTGTGCTGTCATGAAAACACTCAGCTAAAATAAAAAGATGCTTTAAAGCAGCTTTGCTTTTTTGGGATATCAAATCTAGCAGCAACTGTCTGAAGCAATAATTGATGTGTTTGATTAGGTCTGGTGGCAGATGGGGGTTTTTCAGTACTTTTGATGTTTCAACATGTTAAGCTGAGAAGGAATCAATTCTGGCAAGAGCGATTATGCCATTCCTTGTATCCTGTCCATCTTCTCTGGCACGATTACAGCTCAGGGGCTCCATCTCCAAGCAGTGTGCTTGCCACAAGCCCCTGGGTGTGCTGCCAAGCTGACATTAGCCTCCACTAATCTGAGCTCAGAGATTTTTGAGTCATGGTGTTCCCAGCTCTGCAATGTGCTGCCTTTCCCTTAAAGGATGTAATCAAGCACCACATCACACCCCACAGAGTGCAGGCCGAGGGAGGGTATCTGGCTGCTGGGAAAAATCCCTGAAGACTGCAAGAGATATTCCATCAATGGAAGATTTTGCAGTCAAAATGAGGATGTCTGGTGTAGATGAGATACAAGTCCTGGGTGGAGGAACACCAGTTTGGTTTCTGTCACTCCTGCTGCTGCAGGCAGCAGGAACCCAAACCTTGCCTGTCCAACCGTGCTACTTCTTGCAGTGGGGCTGCAAAGTTTCTGCTGTCTGTGTTTACTGGAGCCCCATGGAAGTCTGCCTGCAACTGAAGCGTGGCTCTGATAGAGCAGGGATAGGCACCTCCCCAAACAGAGGTGGTGAGAGCTTGCTCTGGGCCCCTGTGCTCAGTAATGCCAGGTCATGGCTGTGAGCTCTCCCAGCCTGCCTGCTCAGGTCTGCTTACTGAGGCTTTCCAAGCTGAAGATTTTGAGCTGAAACCTGGCAGATACAGTATTTTAGGATTCTGCCCACACTGCTAATAAGATTTCACAGAAGGAAGGAGGTATGTTGCACTTGTGGTTAATTACACGCATTTGGATATATCTGAAGCATAACTTCTACACTTCTACTCACAGAACAGGTTATCTGAAAGGAAGACAAATGCACAGTTTTTACAGTTTTTCCCTGACACCTGCCACAAGGCTTCAAATAACCCTTCAGTGATCCTCAGATGCAGCTGATGTTTAGAAAATACTGGTGGGGGGACAAGACCTTGGCTGGTCTAACGTGGCACATGCCTCCAGACGTACTTTACCCGTAGCAGTGGGAGAAGGCCCCGCCTCAGCTCCCACCTAAAATTGCTGTGAGAAGGATGAAGGAACAGTTTTTTTCCGGTGTTTTTCCAAGCTTTTCAACCAACCTATTCCAACACAATACTGTTTGAAAGAGGATTTGAAGACCTTGGGCATCCTCAGTGTCTCATGGCATTTCCTGGCACAGAGGACACCTGCTCTGGGGTCCCTCTGTGTGTCTCTCCATCTCCTGTCTCTCTGAGCTAGGACAGCCAGTCAGAGCCTTCATGTAAGGCTGCTGGGGCACGGGGTGGAACTGGGAGGTGGGGTGCCGCCAATAGAGAAAGAGTAACAAACATATGCCACAATGAATGCACCCACTGCCAAATGACCACAAATAATTATTGTCCTTGCTCTGCAGAGTGAGCTGGCACTTTGTAACCAGATCCAAGTGCTGTCCTGTGACTTCCCAGTGGCAGTGGGAGAGGATAGAAGTCTAACCAGGACAATTCCTATAAAATCAGCAGACTGGCCACTGGCACAAAGCAGACCAGCTCCCCTGCATCCCTGGGTGACTCAGCCACCCTGATGGGATCTGTAGAGTGCCCTTGTGCCCCAGGTAGACCTCTCACACCCTCCCTCGGTAAGGCACGGGTCCCTGCACTTTCCTAGAGTTTCATGCCAGCTTTTGGCACAGCACCTCCTGCCAGCAGAGAAAGGAGTGATCAAGAATCAAGTATCTGGGGTACCCTGGCCAGACACTCTTTCATGTGAAAGACTGGCTTAGAGCCAGGCTGGCACTTAAGTTCTCCTTCCCAGGCCTATTCTTTGTTAATGAGAGCCCCAGGAGCACTGCACTACCCAGAACCAAGGCGAAGACTGCCGGGAAGTGATCCTCTGGGGACAGCCACCGGAGAGCACGCCCGGCACCTCCTCCCCATCCCCTCCTGCGGCAGCACTGCCTGCTGGCCACCAGAGCCCACAGAGGCAGCAGATGCCATGGTGCAAGCAGCTGCCCCTGGGCGCACAGATTCATTCTGCTTCAGCCACCACTGTGTTTCCAGGAGACACCGTAACTGACAGCGGAGCCACATTCAAACAGATGTGTAAATGAGCTTACCCATTACGCTGGGAAGCAACCACTGCTGCAAACACCTCAGAACATGAGTATATTCCTCCTACTGCTTTCATCAGTCTTTGTCATCCCCCATGTCCTCATCTTCAATTGAAAAATTCCTTATTGATTTAATTTACAAATTTGCCTGTAAGTCTCTCCCAAGAGTACCTGAGAAGATGCAAGGCAGTTCAAAGTGACTGTTTGAACTGTCTTATAAAGCATCCAGCTAGATACGGTAAATCTGCACCATGATAAATTTATTCCACATCTGATCATCAGAGTTTAAGTTTATCTCTAGTATTATTTACTGTCTCGAGTGTAAAAGATTACTGCCTTCTGGAGAGGCTTGATTTGATTCAGAGAGGCTGAGGTTTAATGAGCATAGACTTCTTTGACTCTCTCTCCCCACCCACATAGCGAGCCAATACCCACTGCTGGTATTTGGATGATGAGCTATTTTGCTGGTGTAGACTTCTGTTTTTCCAAAACCCATCTAGGAAAGCTTGGACAACTCATTTGTTTCTCAAAGCTTTCAAGATTTCCAAACAGCACAGACGCTCCCTCTCTGGCTGAGTTCTCCTCCTCTCACCCATAGTCCCATGAAAAGGAACTGCTCCCAGCTTTACTACTGTTGGTCTCGGGAGGCGAGCTGGGAGCACCTCTGCCCTTTGGGGGATGTGGGCAGGCAGAAAAGAAAACAAACACAATAGTGATCTAAACTTAGGAAACATAGGTAAGAAAGTGCTGATTTAGTATCTAATAGTCCTGACTGTCCCCTTTAAACAGGGTGATTATGGCTTACTAATATCCAGATAAGAGGTTAACAACCTACAGAATATGGGAAAATGCATGATAAAAACCAGCACCTAATCTATGAGCAGAGGCAATAGTGCTGAGTAATGTTCGGCAAACAAGTGGCTCATTAACTAATCAATTGACAATGTTAAATGGAATAACTCATGCTGAATGCTGCTGATGCCCTGGCAGGGCTGGGGAAGGCAGGCAGGGTGGACGAGTCCACCCTAACCCTAACCCTTCCCCACTTTGGGAAGGACTGTCACAGGTGTCTCTAACTGGGAACTGGAGAGTTGGAAATAACATTTATTCCAACTGATGCCCAAACATGAACCTGAGAGGGGGTCAAAGATGCCCTGAGAAAACCCCAGGAAACAGACTGGTCTAGAGGCTCTTCATTCCTAAATCCTTGATTTAGAGGATCCTGGGCAATGAGGCTTTCACTTCTTCTCTAGGAACAATAATCCATAGCATAACACAATTAATCCCTTAGAAATAATTCCTGCCGTCCAGTCAAAATTTATCTACTGGCAAACTCAAAACCAGCTTCCACAATGTCATTCACACTGTTATTTTTAGTACCAGTGTTGCCAGCAGAAATAACAGGCCTGATGTGTTTCCTCCTCCCAGCTTAGAGTGAGGTTTCTGAAATTATAGATGGGAGCACTAATTGAGTACCAAGAATGTTACAAAGGATTTGCACTGCTGTGGAATCTGGTAGCAAACCAGTATGCTTCCAGCCCTACTTGCACATGCAATTATTCCACTGTCCACTCAAAGGGTGCATATCCTCTGGCAGGATATGCACCCTGGCAGTTTGCATTTGTTGCTAAAGACCATCCCTGGAAAGAAAGCATTTCACATTTTTTACCCCCAAAAAACGATTAATCTTAAGAACTTCCCCTCCCTTTGTTTTTCAGCTGTGATTCTACAGACATAAGACTGAAGGAGTCCTTCCATTCTTTTGGTTTCTGTGGTGGGGCGATGGACTCATGCCCACGGTTCCAGGACTCCCCGGACCACCTCCCAGTCCCACACAGGACAAGCCCAGGAAGGCTTCCTTGCCAAAAGTCTTGCAAGCAACTGTGCACAGCTAAGGCTGAACTGTAACACAGCTACTGAGCAACAAAAGGAAAGAAAAGCTTTCTGTTCTCCAGTCATTTAAACAAATAAGATAAACAGCATTTCCCAGCCCAGGAAGATTATGTGTGGCTTTTGTCTCTCCTGTTTTGGTTTCCTGCGCTAAGCACTCACTCACCCATTCATAGTCACTAATGCCCAAGGCTTAGAGTAGCACTCCCTTGTGTTGATTACCATGTGTACTTTAGGGTTTCTTTACATACCCAAATCCTCATTATCACTCTAAACCACGGTAAATTACAGGAACAGTGGGCTGATAAAAGTCCTCCCAATTCAAAGCAATAGTGAGCCTATTACTACTGAAAGCACTGGTCCCTGGCTGCAGCAGCAGAAAGAATTGAGTGGGATAAATAAAAAGAACCTGGCTGGCTAAACAGCCGGGATGGAAGGATGCGCCAACAGCACAGGAGTAACACGGCTGCACTGGTGCAAAAGCAGAAGGCAGACAGGCCCCCCACCAGGACTGGGGGAACTGAGTCATTTCAGAGGACTATTTCCACCTCAAAACCAACAAGGTTTCCTGATCATTCAATTCAGATCTCTTTTGTCCCCTCCCTAGTGTCTTCCTAACTCAACATACGTATTTCTGGCTTTTTTTTTTTGTCAATTGCCCCTCCTTTCCTTATTTTACTCACTCATTTCCTTGAAGCGTGAATATTAATGTCAATCTCCGCTCATTTAGTGCCGCCTCTCGCTACCCCACTCCCTTCAGGAACTGCCTTTGGCAATTTGGATCCTTCCTTTTATCAATTTGTCCACCCAGGAATTCACAGCTTCATAAAACCCTGCAAACCTGCGGCAGCAGAAGAATCCTGTCACATGGAAAGTCAACGTGTCCGAGTTCAATTGAATCCTGTTGGCAGTGGAGCTGTGGGGGGACCATGGGCTCGAACCCCCCGAGCTACCTGCCAGATGAAGGGAAGACACGATGTACTTAACGCTGAGTCCTTACTACGCAAATTTCCCGGGCCCTGTGCAATTAGTCATCAGCAAAGGGGCTGTTAAGTGCTGGATAGAAACTCTGCTGAAATCTCTGAGTGTCTCTAGTTTCTTACCGAAGAGTTGGATCAGGCCCTGGGAATGCATTTGTTTGTTTTTCTCTTGTCATCAGCCTGCCTTTGGCTGAAAGCTATAATCCATTCAGGGAGGACCTGTTTATCTGTGAGAATAGCAGCATTGCTGTGAAGAGGTAAGAGTGGGAGTGTGCTTCAGGCAAAAAAATGTAGATTATAGCCCCGCTAGTATTGAATTCAGCACAGAAAGAAAGAAATGCAGGCTGTTGTAATTTTCTGAATAGATGTAATTCCATTTTGTTCCCTGCGAGTCCCTTCTCTGACAATTGTCTAAGTGGAGGGAGGAAAAAAGGGTTCCAAGCAAAACACTTGTCCATGAAGGATGTTATTAAAATGTCCTACTTGAACACAGGCTCTCTGCAGACCAGAGTTGCAGAATACAAACGCTCTCTCTCCCTTAGACAAGCTTTGTTTAAATGCAGAATGTTTGTCAATTATTTTCCAAAAGCACAATTGCTATCATCAGAATTAGAGCTGGCTTGACTTGCCCTGCCTGATTTAGCACCCACTTGAACAGGGTAAGTTCAGAAGTTCAACACGAACTTGAGGGCTGTTGGATTTGCAGCAGGCTTTAAAAAATGCTCAAGGAAAAAACACAGCGAGGGAACAGAAGAGAGAGACACAGAAAATAGGGACAAAACCTGAGAATGGTCAGAGAAATTTAAAAAACCTGTGGTGAGTGAAAATCTACTCAAGAAACTCCACGGAAAAAGTCTCTGACTGGGTGAACTTTAATCATTTGGCTTCTGAGGTCTCATGATCATTCACACCTGCATCCAAACTTGGTTCCACAGATTTGCTCAGCCTGGCACTTCTTTAGCCAAGAATTTGGCTGGAGGTCTGCTGCATAGAGGTCAGTTAAGTTTTAGCACAGAAATTTGCCCTACCATCCTCCAATATAACTTCCTTTTCATTATTGGTCAGGGCAACATGTCTTGTCTCGGGAATGTGCTACAAACAGCATGGGTGTCCCACGAGACAGGAAAATGTATCCTTTTGTGGCCAGGTGTGGGGTTTGTTTACTGCAAAATTTCAGACTGATAGGGCTTCCCAAGGCACTCCCTGCACTGCAATCAGTTACATCACATCATGAACCTAACTGGCCAAGCCTGAAAGCATCTCACCCTGTCCTCCAAGTGCTTTTCTTCAACCTCTCCTTGATTTGTGGGAAGAAAGGTCTTAATTCTGCAGAGCTGGATTCTAACATGGCACAGTGACTACCACAGGCTAGGGCCGAAACAGAAATAAACAAAAGAGAACCTGGCTGTCCCTCACCCCATCACTCTCTTGAAGGTTGAAAAAACTTGTTCTGACCTTTCCTCTTAAACTTGAAGAAGTTTTGCATATGAATTCTGATCTGCCTTTTACATTTACATTCCCATACAAAAATAAGCACCAGGGGCACCAAAGCTTTATGCCAAGAGCAAAGGGATCTGGGGAAAAGTGCTAAGGACAATCATGTCCTTTTAATTATGTGAGTAGCAGCACCACCCCAGCGTGCTAGGGCCATGTCCCTTGTGAAGAGGACACAGTCCCTTCCCCTAAACTCTCACTATGTGACTGTGCTATTATTGGTACACTCAATGCTGAATGGCCAAAGGAAAACACTGCACTGGCTCCTGCTTTTTTCAGATACAGAAAGGACAGCGGGCACAAAGGCAAACATAGCCTCTCCTGTGCACATGTGACAGTCACTGCATAAGCAACTTGCCATCAAAATGCCTCATTCCTCCTGACAGGTCTTGTCCTAAAACAATGTCTTAAAGTCTGCAGCTGGGCTGATTTTCCATATCCAGCTGAAACTGCCAAAAGAACAGCAAAAGCCCTGCTAGCAGAAAGGATGCCTCTTGGTTTGGAGACAAAAGCCTTCCCAGCAGTCTGTCTATATGCAGTGGACATGGTTTACCATCCTCCTCCTGAGTGGATGTGCAGCTGTGGCATCTTAAAGCAGAGCATGCTTAGGAAAGGGTGCCTGCTCTGCTCCACACGTGTGCAGACTGTGGATAAAGGATCTTTCACAGACAGGGAATGGTACAGTTCCCGTAATCTATGAGGGTAGGTTTCCTTTGCTATATTCACCTAGATTTGGGCTCTTGGCTCCAAAGTCTATTTTCACATGGCATCTGCTTGGTACAGACTGTACCCACATAAGAACTTGGCTTAACTTGGGTGAAGCACAGTTGCAGTCTGGGACAATATAGTTTCTCCCTCTTAAATGTAGCACCTTTATATTTGTTACTGAGTTTTACCTCATTGATTTTCCTGGGCTGTTTTGGCAGCACTGTTTCTCCTGCTGTCTACAGAAGCCCTTGCAGCTCTTCCCCAGTATTTCTGAGCTATATCTTCTTCTGAGTTGTACTCTTCCCATACTACCACACCAAACGTGAATGGGAACACTGAACAGCACTGTTTGAAAGCACATAAAAACAGTATGGGCACTTACAAACCCACTGTACACTCACTCTATGCTAAACACCATATCTTACAAGGTGCTGTTTATAGGCTGCTTGATAATTTTTGATGGCATCCCTCACTACCAAGTTCAGGTACAGCAACATTCACTTCTGTAATCCCTCTGTTTTTCTAAATTAGTGGTCTTGCTTTCTTCCTCCTGTACTGATTGCTTTGCAGATTATCCATGAAAGAAAAAAGTGCACCTTTCCATTTCTATCCTAATGATTGTTTCTGAGCTGTTTTGCCATAAACAAGTCATCCCTTACAAATGAATGAGAGCACTTCAAACACAGCAGCCTCTAATGCTGCCACTGCAAAAGTCTCTTTGGTTTGTATCCCTTGTGAGAGAACAGGGGGGAAAAATCCTGAACTGATCAGCAACGAACAGCCTCTCCTACCCGGATGATCCCTGGCTTCTTTCCAGCCGAAAAGAGTAGTGAGAACAAAACCCTTGCTGAGCGCGCTGCCTCTGATTGTGCCCTGCTCCAGCGAAGGATGTGTTGACACCAAGCGCTGTGCAAAGACAGACTAGAGCCAAGCTGAAATGCTCTCAGCTTGGCTGGGTGTCAAAGCACTGCTTGGAGCTCAGCTGATGCAAGGGCAGGTAGTGTGGGGTGCCTGGCTGGGGGAACAATGCTGAGCTTTCACAGCCAGGCTCAGACTACAGAGACCAAACCTCCGTCCCTTCTCCTAGGGGTAGGTTCCCCTCCTTGCTCCCAAAAATGTCCCACAGAGGCACGTTTTTTTTAAGGCTGTGGTGGCATTGGCAAGGAACAGGGGACCTCAGGCACCTGCCCAGAAAAGGAAATGCACAGAGCATCAGGAAAGGAGCTCCCTCAAAACGAATTAGCCCTGTTAACTAGCACACATTCCTTACAGCACGTCACAAGGAAATCCCGGCCAGCATTTCTAAGCTTTATCCATCTTGCAATGGTTTCCACCCTTGCTGTTGTTTACAAGCTTAACAAACTGAAGACTGTTTGAAAGAGATCACTCCTTAATCTGGCTTGTCCTAAAACCAATAGGAGTGGAGGAAGGCAAGGTCACACATATCCAAGGCCAGCACAGAAACATCCTTATTTATCTTCCCTAAGCTATTTTAAATGTTAACTCCTTCAAGATATACTGAAATTGTCCAGACTTAGTGGTGACTGCAGGAGGTGGAGAAACCCTGACACTTTGTTAGGAATTAGTTTTGGTTGCATTTAAACTTCACTCTGTTTGGTCCCTTTGTGCAGGTCCAAGCCCATGGGACCAAATATGCAGCAAAGTCCCAGAGGAGCATCTCCTGCCTTCTACTTCCAAGTCAGCTACAAGCTGTGGGTCAGCCTCAGAGCCCTACTTCTGTGGCACTGCCAGGTGCTTGACGAAAACAAGCTTCTAAGAGTCTAATTATGCATCCCCAACATGAAAAGCCATACTCTAAATATCTGATTGGGGAACGCGGAGCCAAGGAGTGAGACAAACAGCTGAACATAAAGTTATTTTTTAGAAGCTGAGTTTAAGGTTGGCTAAAAATACGGCCTATCCCTATCAAGGGTTATTTTGCTTACGGTGTTGACAAGAATAAAGCTATTAGTAACAGAGCATTCAGAGTATTTGGGGCTGGTGTTTGTCTGTCAGTCACTCATCCTCCAAAACACTCTTGTCGACATTTGGAAAGCAAGTGGGATGTATGCTCCAGCTCCCTCCCGGGAAGGCTGGGAGAGAATAACAAAGCTGTAAGAGCTGCAAAAACCTGGGGCTGAAGAAAACAGGATGGGAGAAAGAAAAGGAAAAAAATATCTGTTCAGGAGGAAACATATTAGAAACCCCAGAATGCCTAGAAAAATGGTTTTAGAGGAGGAAAAAAGAACAAAAACAATTGTTTACAAAAACCACATGAAAACTGAGAAAATAAAATAAGAGACAATGAGTGGAGATTTCATAGGGGAAGCAGAAAAGTGATCATGGGAAAATCAAGTAATCATCTTTTCCTTCAGTTGCACAAGAACTGTACTCACATAGCGCGGATTCCCAGGACATGTAAAACACTTCCCTTAGAAAAAAGAGCTCTGTGCCTCAGGCACCCCAGAAGTATACGACTGGGGGGTTCCTTGAGCACCAGCCTTGTAGTCTGCTCTCTAACCCAGCTTGCTCGGCTGCCGGGTAGAAGAGGTGATTAGGAAATTGGTTTCCTGGTTATGCTTCTCCTTATCTCCCACAGCCAGGGCACGAACCTCTGCTGTCTGCACTACCCCAAACCAGCCTCTTGTCTCCCTCCTCTCTCCTCTAACAGATCCTGTAACAAGAACATGTTGTCTCCTTTCCTCTCCCCAGCTCTTCGGGACTGAGCTCCTAGTGCCGACGATGTTCCTTTTTCAAAGCAAAACCTTTGCATTTCCCCTTGGTGCTCTCTATTGAAGGTACGTATTCTGTTGTCTAACAGCATGTTAAACACGACTGTAATTTAAAGTACCTGCTTGGAAAGGAGAGCAGGAACCTGGTAGGGTTGTTCCCTGCACCCATTGTCCTGGGCAAATTGCCTGCTCGCTTTCTCCTCATCGCAATACCAGCTCCAGCCTCACCCCTACGTCTCCGCCACCAAGTTAAAGATCTGCAGAGCCAAGAGGTATTCAATGCTTAGCACAGCAATTTCTGTTGTGACTAATCCTGCAGTTAGACACCTTTTCCCAGGGATCCCACTGCTGACACACCATCGGCTCCCTCTCTGCCTGGATCCGTGGCACACAGTGGAGGAGAAGACTCAGTGAGCTCAGCCTCAGCTGCTGCATGTGCCCGTGTAACACACAGACAAATCAGCGAGCTGCCTCTCCCCTCGTGGTGTAGAACCTCTCACCTGGGCTGTGTTGGCAAGAATGGGCTCAGCTAAGCATGGCAGGCAGTAACTGTGGTCTGCAGAAATGGGACAATAATCTGTCAGCACAGTAAAAGCCTGAGGTGCCCAGCCGTGCATTCAGAAGGTAGAAATTATTAACTGAGAAGTTCCATGCCAGGGGGGTTTTGACACTAAGGTACCACTTATGACAATGAAATGTGCACAAGCAAAGTGTACCTTCCCAGGCATAACCTGAGGGATGAGAAGTAACTTTACTCAGGCTCAATTTCCACCTCAGTCCATGAAGTTGGTCTAAACAGACTGAGAGCCGAGTCACTTAGAGGTATCTTCACAAGGAGCTCATCAATTTGAGTAAGCCATCAGCCCCAGGCTATAGTATGTGGCCAACCTAGCTTTCACCCTCCAAAGCAGCACTGCTGAGATCCATGGAACTCTATGGATTTACATCAGTAACAGCAGAGAAGGAATAATCTCAGTGCAAGAAAATGGTTGTGGTCTTGCTCCTGTTGAAGTTCATCTCAAAGCTCTCAGACATAGCCAGGGATGCAGCTGACATGGCCAGCTGTGCCCATGAGCAAGCACAGAGCTCAGGAGAAAACAAAATTCTTCCTTATTGTAGAGGAAGAAAGCCCTGAGATGGGTTTCCTCTCCCCGCTACCTGTCCCCTCTGCTCTACAGCGAGTCACTGGGATCTTACATCTGCTTGTTGCTAAGCTGCCAAAGCTTATCCCTAGGCCTGAGATCAGCCTGGAAAGGCTGCCATGTTCCAGAGGGCACAGCTCCCCGTGCAGGGTCCCCCTGCGCAGATGGAAATGCTCTCCAGCAGGACACAGCACATGCTGAGGGGAAATGGTGAAAGCAGCAGAGAGTCTGTAGAAAACGCATGAGCAGAACCCAGATCTCCATGCTTTACACTAGTTCACATGAGACTCGTGGCAGCATTTAGAAGAAAAAGGGGGAATTAAACAGTTTTATGACCAAAGACACAATTTCAAGGTTTTTCATCTCATGGCTTTGTCATTAGCTTTCTAAAGAGGAACTTCCATGATGAAAAATGCAACTCATCTCACTGGTCCTCCAGAAAGAGGTAAGGCTGCAGTCACCAAGGGTGAAATCCTGTTTGCTTCACTTGTGGGCCTTAAACACACAACAGGCTGTAAATACAGCTCAGAGCAGGTTTACAAGGTGGAAATCCTTTGGAGGCCTTTTACTGCAGGAGAAGGAAGGTAAATATGCCAATGATATGAACAAATTCTGACTATTTAGTTGTTTAAATAAATAAAGCTTTTAGGAGTTTTTGTGATCTATTATTCATGGTGTGCTGGGGGTTGTATAGACTGTGCACCATGGCATGAAACCATTTTAAGAGGGCAGAAAATTACATTTAGGTTCAGAAAGGGGAATCAGTTTCTGTACTGAGTGCTGGTCCAGGCCTCCATATCACTGGACAGATGAACTCCAATTACCTCAGTACAAAATGTGCCACAATTCACTGGGCATTGTAGCAAAATGACAAGTAACAAAACCAGAATGAGATTATTTTCTTTTCCAAACACATTGAACAAGGAGGGGATCTCTGTCAGCAGTAACACTGCAAGCTGTACCTGTCCCCAGGAAGGGGCTCAGCAAATGGTGGAAATAAGCAACTGTGCTAATTCATTCACTGCATGTGAAATCGGTCTAGAAACGACCCGATTTTCAGCTTTATAAAAACACAGAACATTTGAAGTGCTTTGGTGAAAGTGATTGTTTGAAGCAGTTGGAGGACTAGAAAAAAGGCCATTGTAATCCTTTAGGGATGCAGCTTTCCAGTTAGCAGTATGCCAGCTCAGTGTCACCATCGGAGCTTCAATACAGGCTTCCTGACTTGATAAAAACACCACCCTATTTCTCTAAGACTTAAAATGCTGTTCAGAATCCAGTGTTTTCCCTGTGCCTCTGTCTGTAATCACACTGCATGATCGCAAAGAAAACACAGCTAACCAAAGATGAGCTGCTCTGACCTGAGCAACTGTCTCCGTGTATTTGTGCTTTTGTCTTGGCATTTTCAGCAGGGTACAATTAATTAAAATTCCTGATTAATTAAAATGTTTTGCAACAACAGCAGCAAAAATTGCTTGGAGAAAAGACTGTGCAAAGTGAAACCGGAGCCTGGTTGGGATGAATATGCATAGTGCCCAAAGTACACTGTACTGGCATGTTCAGCCTGTCCCCAAAGTAAATGACATAATGAAGGAGAAGGAAAGTAGAGGCTTGACTGATGATGACACAGGGGTGTAAAAATTTGTGTCACCCCCTGTATTTTCCCTACTGCCTGTATCTCACAGTGCAAGTGTATGGAAGTACAGTGGCTTTCAGTGCAGCTGGATGAATGCATAGCTCTGCCAAGGAATAAGACTTGGATAGTGCTCCTGCTCCTTGTTCTGACCATCACTGGCTGAAAAAGCCTGTACAAGTTGCTTTCCCCTTCGGGCCTCAGTTTCCCCTCTGTAAAATGCAAACAACATCATTTCTCTATCTTGTGTGAAGTGCTATGAGGAGAGAGAAAGAAATACAGTACAGAAAGAGAAATACGTGTTAGCAAATGACTCTCTTTCCTTTTGCCTTTGTCAAATCCGTACTATAACAGGAGCCAGCTCCGGTTGGTCAGAGCTGTGAGGAAATCTTTGTTGTGCTCTGAAAGCCCTGCAGCAGACTGTCATTGTCAAAGCACTGATGAATGGCTCCACTGGAGATTCAGAGCCTGCTCCGGCTGGAAAGCAGCAAGCCTCAATAAACAGCTCCCGCTATTGCCCAATCCGGATAATTAACACTTCTTCAGTTTTACACGGAAAATGCCACGTAGTTGCAAAGAACGCAGGGGCCCTTGGCCCCGTTCTGTCAGTGGAAGCAGCGCCGGCCCTGGCTCTGCCTCTCAGAGGGAATGCCCTCTTTGAAATGCCGGCAAAGGGGATGAAGTTTCTCCCTTTCCCCTCCTTTCATTTTTAAAACAGGGTTTCTTTGGCAGGCATGCCAAAGAAAGACTCGGACTTTAGCAATTAAAGGGCTACCTGGAAGAAGTCATACTCTAAAAGAGCAATTTCAAAAAACATCTGCCTGCAAATGGTGTATGTTCATGCAGCAGCTCTGTTCCTGGAGGGGATGCAGACTCTGGGCCACTCATTTTTAGGGTCAAAAATTAAATTTTGCAACTTCCACACCAAAAGGGTAAAGAGTCAGAAAGAGAGATCTTTTGCCTTGAGCAGGATTACCAGAGCCCTTCTCCCCAGGATGTATGCCAGTGCAAGGCCAAATACTTTCAGGGCAGGATGACACATAACAACCATACTGCCACGGTCACTGGCTATGGTATGTACACAAGTCAGAAAAAAATCTTGATTATGAGATGTTTTGCAGATTTTCAGGTGTTTAAAGAGATGACATATGAAATTGCAGCTCTAAAACATATAAGAATTGCATTTCTCAAATCTCTTATATTAAAGTATGATTACCACACATAATTCTTTCTAGTTATATTTGGTTTTTAAGGTTTTTGGGTCTACTGTCAAATTCTATGCTGCTACGGAGGATGAGATTTTTTTTTTTTTTTTTTTAAACCCAAGCCCTAGAATTGATGTTTTTCAAATCCATGTGCCTGCCTCCAGGGGCATTTAAGGAAAATTCAGGTGGTATCACAAGGCTTACAAGAGAAACAGAAGTGGGAACCCTGCAGTGACTTTTGAGCATAGTCAACACTGGAAGTACGAGAGTAGAGACACAGAAGTTTAATGTTAGCATTTATTTTTTTTAAGAAACGAATCACCAAGTTCAAATTGATTACTATCCACAATCATTTATGGCACTAGAAGTCTAGTTATGTTCCCTGACTGCTCCAAAATTTTGGCTGTCAAACTGAAATGAATAATCCTTTATGTTTTAAAGATGGGTAACCCTAATTCTTCATTTCAAATAATATTTACTTTGATTATGCTTCAAAGAGGGACTGGTATTTTTTTGTTACTCAAAATCCAGCAGGTAGCCAGCTAGGAGGCTCTCAGGCCAGGACAGTGTCAGAGCACTATGTAGCATGGAAGCTCAGTGAATCAGATTAATTTCCACCAAGATTCAAAGGTAGGAAAGAATATTTCCTGGGAACGTAAGTGCCTGTGACAAACAGTCCTTCCAACTCAGAGAAGCACCGACCTGTTCTTCCAAATGCTACCAGGATCACTGTCTTTTTACTGCTTCTTTGTTTAAAATAGAGTGGTGTGATAGGCATCCTACTCCCTCCTCCATAGGCTCAGCTTTGAAATCAGCTCTGCTTTTCTGTGGGGCAAAAGAGCCATTTGTGGAGAGTTACAAAACCCCTCTCTGAGGCACTGAGTGGGAAGACATGAGCATGTACCTTGAGCTTGCTGGAAGGTGACATGTTTTGGAGCAGCAATTAGGATGTGGAGGAAGGAGGGGATGGGAGACTCTCTGGGTTAGACCTCTGGCTTGGCCAACACGCTGCCAGATGCCCAAGCCAGTCCCTCAACCTCTTCTCACCCCAGTTTCTTCACCTGTAAAACAGTGCAATGATACCGGTCTCACCTGTAAAGTGCTTTGAGATTCACTAAGAAAAATGCTCTGGATGGGTGTTATTCCCATTTATCCATCTAGGATCCAGCCAGTCCTGTTGGCTTAAATGAACTCATACATGTGAATAAAAAGTATGTGTAGGCAAAATGCTTCGCATATTAAAGGAAATATTTTTATAATATTAAGCATAAAATATTAAGTATTAATTTCTATAATATTTATGTAAGATTAGGCCATATTTAGGTCTAACAGCTGGTTGCAGAACAGAAAAACTGATTAGCACAAGCAAATATTAATTAAAATTACAGTCTGTATTCACACACAGGTTTCCTTTCCCATTCTGTTCCTCTGCTTTTTGATTAGAAAATAATCATCACATTACATAGTATTTTCCTCATTAAACTACAAAGATCCCTTGCTTCTTTGGCCAATTAGTGCCCGTGTACAATCATCAGGAATACAAATCAAAGCATGTTCCAGTGCTGACCTAATAAGCCATCTACGCAAAATCTAAGCTCCGCATTTTTCTGTCACTACAGCAACTCTTTTTTCCTTTGCCCCAAAGCAATCAGCTCTGAACAGAACCCTTCCTTTCTCAGGAAACTACGAACTGAAATTGCATGGGCTGGGGGCTGCCAGTCACCTCCAGCTTTGCTGGTGGTTTTGTTTTAATCAACAAACCCTAAGAATCCTTCTGCACTCTGCCTGGGTGCGGGGCTGGCAGGGTGGGTGGCTCCCAGGACACAAGGAGAAAGAGGAAGCTCTGGGAGACTGGAAGAAATCTGCATTTTCCTCAGGGCACATCCTGCAAACAGGGCCCTTTGTTCCTGGCGGCTGGTCCTCACTTCTCACCACAAACAGATCCCTTCCTGGCCTCTCCTTGTTTTCCCCTGTCAAAAAAAGGCCATTTCCAAGTTTGTACTTCTACATCCACCCCCGCCCCATATCTGTGTAAGTTATTCTCACTTAAATCAATTTTGCTTTCCCACTGAGTACCAAAGCGTTGTGAGTTACACTGTGCCACGCTACTCACGCCCACCCAACAGCCATTTTCTGACCAATTTCCTTCTGACATGCATCTTAACCATCTTCAGCTTCACTTATGAATTTGGCCTAAACTGGAAAATAATATACTGAAACTCTGCTAAAAGCAGTACACAATTGATCCCTGCCAGAAGGGGGATATGAGCTTTTCTGTTGTTTTTCAGGGAGACGGAGGGGAGGCGCGAAGAAGGGGGCTGTGTGCCTGAAGAATCAGCTTTTTTCTACTTCCCCAGCTATCTTACAGAAGGCAATTAGCAGTGTCTGTTCATCAGTGTGATTCTATTTATTGAAACTTGTTAATAAGCCCAGAATTAGTTTTCCTTGTCAAAAAAATGCTTCAGTGAAGAATGATTTCAGAGTGGCATTAGTATGTCTACTTGCCTAGGAATAATTAGGTTTAATATTTGTCCAGTGGTTTAGGAAACCTGGGTAATAGGTCTCCTGAAGTGTTTCTCAGTCTGCTCTTTCTCCATGCATCACCTGCTGCATGGCCACCCATGCACTCCTGCATCATCCTCCTGGTCCTCTTTCAATAATGTTTCAGTTTCTTGGCCAATTTTAGCAAATCTGCTGGAGGCCCCAAAGAAACTGAGCTCCTAGACGAATTACACAAGGTGTGGTGGAGGAGAAAAACCCTTCCTGTTCCATCTCTTGGGAACAGGCATCCCTGAGGAAGCAAACTGGTGCTCACTTTTGAGATGGAACTCACTGAAGCTGGAACTCACCATTTCCAGTGCTCAAACCATGATTTAATTGATTGGGAGATTTAAAAGGAGCAGGGAGAATCAGTGAGAGCACATCCCTCTGCAGCAGGCACAATCTCTCTGTGCTGGATGTAGAGTTCCTAGTGTGATGGGATCTTGCTCAGGTTACAGCTTGCCTGTTCTGTGGCAAATCACTAACAGAGCTGTCCTGATCCTTACTAACTTCCACTGGGTGATTTTCCATAGAAGAGAGCCTTCCTCCGTCACTCTGAACTTCCCTAATCTAATTACTGCTAATCAAAGTGTGAGGAAAAGCATTTTCTCTGGGTCTCAGGTGCGCAGCAGGTGGGGCAGCCAACTTGTGGAGTACAGACATCTGTTCGTTTAAGTGGGCAGGGAAAGTGATGCATGCTGCAAATACTGCAGCATGTCAAAGCAGCCAAAAGCCCCAAGAAATGCTGGGATTGTGTCTGGAAGCTGTGTAATTTGAATTTTCTAGAAAAGGCTATGGGAAATTTTGTGATGACAAAGGGGTGGAATTGGCCTATTTCTGCTGTAATTCATCTCACTGTAGAATGTGTGGCACCTGCAGCTACAGACTGACCCAATATGCTTATTTACTGAAACCATCAAACCATCTCCTGTCATGTGCTCCAATCTTCCAGCCCAAATTAGCGGTGTCTCCACTGCTCCAAGTGGAACAAATGTCAGTGTCGTGTTTCACTTGGTCTCCTGCTGCTGCTTTATTTCACTTTGGGTCCTGCTGCCTGCCAGGGAAGAAACATAATCCTGATTTTGTGAGGTTCAAGTGAGCAATTTCACTTTGAAGCTGAACAGGCCATTGCCAAAGGGTTAATGACCATTTTTATCAGTATCCTGGAAAATGGAATCTTTCTCCCAGTGACAGATCCTAAGGGCTTTTTCTGGCCTGCATAAGCCAGCATGTATCAATTGCTGCCCTTCAGTTGGCTTGGCAGTGCGGGCATTGAGGGTGTGATGTCCCCTGCGTGACCAGCACTGGCACACCACAACACCCTCTAAGCAAATCCACCATTCCCAGGCACTGCAAAGGCAGATCATTCCACTGCTAGAAACCCTGGCCTCTAAAAAGCAAACCCATCAAATGCATGTACTGCTTGCTTTACATTAATGGGATGCATTCCAGGCATATTTGCTCAGCTGATCAATGCTCTAAAAAATACATCCTTGGCTAGGCGTGCAGAAACACATCATCGGTGAAACGAGTGTGCAATAGAACAAGCCTATGTGATGCAGAGGAAATTTTGTTAGCCCAACACAATCTCAGAATAGTTAAACAGGGCAAAACAACTTGTATTTGTGCTAAAATCCTGATGATGTTTATTTACTAGGACAAATATAGCTGAGGGTAGCAACTTATCAACGCTTGCTTTATTTCAAGAGCAAATTGCTACCATGGAACCAGACACTTGATGTTTCCCTGCTATCACCCAACAAAGAAAGCTCGCTTTACTGACTCGGCTAATGACCAGCGAAGTCGCCTCACATGGATTGTAAAAGTAAAAAGGACAAAAGCTTCAGGATGAAAAATAACAATTTCCCTTGCTTGCTTTTGTGATTGAACAGTAGGAAATTTGCAGCAGAAAACTCTGCTTTGAAATAGAAAAATAACAGTAACAGTGAAAATAAATGACAAGGTCTTGGTTCTATTGAGCTTTAGTGAGCCTGAAAACCCCCAAGTTTTGCTGCTGGAGAGTGTATGAAGATTCATTCAAAAGTCAATAATCAGCAATTGCCTTCCAATAACTGTTCTAACTACAAAGACAGTAAAAGGCTGAAGCAATATCCATTACCTTATCCCTTTATACAGGCTCATGGCCCTGAGCTTTGTATGTACCATGTTTACTATTATGGCAACAACGCAAATTTGATCAGAGCAAAACCAACAAATAATCAAACAGCACCATGGATAAAATCTGCCTTGGTACTTCATGAATTTGCTCAGCTGCTGCACTCCAATCCAGCTTTCCTGGACTGTGGAATATGTTCTTACACAGCCTGATGGCATCTGCAGATGCACAGCAGACTCCTGCATGCAGGACTGTGCACGTCTACCCTTTAGGACAGACTTCCCTTCTCGTTCCTGGACTGACCAAAGTCCAGAACCCCCACACCTCAGCTAGGTGGGAGCAGACCAGGACACTATCAGTTTGTTCTGTGCAGGCATTGAAAAACAAGGTGTGATAAGAGCTGTTTCCCCACATTTTGCAACACCCACAAACAGATTTACTTAAAAGATTCATAATGTAAGAAATCAACTGGAAATGGAAAGTTCAATATCAGATGAAATTGGTTTGGCTATCTCTGACACAAAATATTTATCTACTAGGATAGTAGATAAATACTTTGTGTCAGAGATACGTCTATTCAGAGACATCAAGCTCTGAATCAGTTATCTTAGCACAAATCTACAGTTGCAAGTCCTCTCATTTTGGGTTTGAAGTCACACGTCCATCTTGGGCAGCAAATGGCATTTTACTGCTGTTCCTTATGGCCACTGCCTCTTCAGCTTTACTGTTGACATGTTTCTAGGATAAAGAAGAAAATTAAAAGTGATCTTCATGCTTATGCATTCTTCTCTCCATGACAGAAGTTGTTCCTAGCTGAAGACCTCGGAACACTTGGTGAACTGGTTGGTGGCGCCTGGCCCTCTGAATCTACCTTAGCAGTCACCCTAACAAGATGTTGGAATTCCCAACTGAAAATTTCAGCATTCAGACTTCCAACATCAAGACAGCAACCTGAATTTAGTCTTGAGCATAAACAAGGCACGTGCCAGACCCTATGCTGAAGTGTGGTGCAGGCTTGCAGGGCACATTCAGTCCTGAGGGCTGATCTGCAGACCAGCTGCACCTGCAGCCTTGCAGCAAGGATATGAGGCAGCATGAGGAAGGGCAGGTGGTGGCATGTAGAGGGTCACTGGATGGCTCTTGGAACCAGACGTCTGTTTATCTGGCAGAAAGAAAGTTGTTCTTCCCTTATTGGCTTGTGTCTCGGAGGAACTGCCCTACAAGCGACTGGTCCAGAGCAGAGTCTGAGACTTAGGTCTCTTTATTCACTTCTTGGTTTGTATTTCCAAGACTTTTCTGGGAAGATCACGCCCCTGAAGAACACTCCCCGTGGGCCAGGTTGGGATGATTGCATGATGAATGCACACATTCACAAAGCTAGGTTAATGCTTCTGTGACACCTCTGAGAAAAACTCCTCCTGGTTTCCACATGTACACTGCTGCTGGTTCAGTGTTTAATGCCAACACCGAACGCCTGGTTTTCTTGACTTTTAAGTGAATTCAGTGTAGACTGGTCACTGCTCCAAAGGGTTCTAGTAGCTTGTCCTTTGTTCACATGGTGTCTCTCAGAGGGGGGAACACACCATATGTGTGCAGTGTCTAGGCTCTAGGAAGACATGAGGACACTACACCAGCAGGGGTCCACTTGAATGCAAACACGTCACAGGGGTTGTTACAAGTTGTATGATGCTTTGGTGTCAACCAGCAAGCAGCAGCCCTTTTTGTAAGATAGTAGTGCAGTCTTGAAAACCAGCAAGCAGTGCCTATCAATGCAGCAGGGTCATTCATGGTCTGCAAACAGACTGGAGGAACCTCTTGAACTAAGGAACCCACACCGGGACAGATGATATCTCTAGATAAGAGGTTATAAATCTCAGGGAAGGGGCCTTATAGAGATCTGTAAGCTTGAAAAATTTGAGTCCCTCTGTCCCTACCCCTGTGTTTTTGTGTTAGAAAAGGCAGAGGGGTTAGGAAAGACAGGGAGAGTCTAGGTCCACCTTAAACACCACAAGAGAGATGCAGACTAAAAGGAAAGCCCAACAAAGGCACTTGCTGAAAAACCAACTATATCAACAAACGCCAGCTCCTGCAGCTTGGTGACTATGTTGCCCAGTGACTCCTGCTCATAAAGGGCTGATTCTCCTCCCTTTCAGAAAACAATGTGTTCCACACACTGAAATAAATAACAGCCCCTCACCAAGGCCCCGGCAGTGTCAAGGGGTGTCAGGCTCTGCTCAGCAGATAACAAAGGCGTCAGCATGGAGCCAATCTCCTCCTGCCATCTCAGGCTGCCCTTGCTGCACTGAATGAAATTTTTCTCCTAATGGAAATGAAGATAACCTCCAGTGCAGATAATCCTCTGCTATAATGGCTGTATATTTGGGAGAGGGGCCAAACAGTGTAAAGAACAAGCCAAATCTCTTTTACTTAAAGCCTGGCCTGAATGTGATAATGTAATGACTTTGATTGGGATGTTTCAAATGCTATTCATTGGGACTGACTTAGCACATAGATGATATTAGCCAAAATAATTAAGAACGAGCAATTGAACAGATAGGATCAGCTGACTCCTCCTTCCCAACAAAGCTGGTATCCCTTTGCAAGTAGTGGAGAGGACTACTTGGTTTAAACACTGCTTAGTCAAACCCAACCAGTACCCTTTCACTTTTGTTGCCCTTTGCTTTCTGTAGAAAGATCAGTAACTTTCATTTTAAACCCAGGCTGAAGTCCCAGACCCTCTTTGCAAAGGCATAGTTCCTGGTTATTTTGTGCCTAATCTCCATCAGGCCACTGCTGATCACACTTTGCACTCAGAATCTGATCAGAATCCCACTAAAGTCCTTGGGAAGATTCATGTTCATTTCACTGGATTCTGGATCCCCGAGTTTCTTTTAGCAATGTAGATTTCCAAAAGCGTGGTAGCCTTGGCTGTTGTTTAGCTTCCTAGTATCTGTCACAGCTAACTATTATTTCTGTTTTACAGAAATAAAACACAGCTGAAATTCTGATACTACATGCAAGCTTAAAATGGCTTTCAATTACTATTACCAGGCTCTTAAATGGGATTGTGGTGACAACCCGAAAGAAGCAAATACTTAGGGGAGAAATTAAGCTATTGGAATGACTGGTTATATTGAACATGCTCCTCACACAGCTGGCAAAGAGGAAAATAAAGCTGAAATAAATTGATGACGACCACATTCTGGAGGAATGACAGTTTATCCTAAAAGAGAAAAGAACATGCAGCTTCTCTGCTAAAACAGCTTATGACACTGAGCATTTGGACACCTATCCCACAAACCAGGAAATCAGCAGCAACCAGAACAACCACAACAGATCACTTTATATATCCCACACCAGCATAACTGAGGGCAGAAGGTAAAATGAGTGCAAAATGCCACTATTCTGAATTTAATATGTCCAATTAGCACCACTCTGATGGCTACAAAGGATGGAAGGCAACAGGGGATTACATTCATCATCCATTTCAAGTCTTCCAGTTGGCAAATAAACAGAGACCTTGAAAAAAATCTAAAAAAAACCCCAAACCAAACCAACCAACCAAACAAAAGCAAACAAAAGAATCTCATACATTAGACAAACTCTGGAATGGTTACACAGCCAAGATCCATTGTTCTGGTTGAATCTCTTACAAGCCCTAGACATATCATAGAGGAATATCTGTATTTGAATGCTTTCGTCTTCCTGGTCATCTAATTCAGCTCCTTCCAGGGAGGTAATTTATTTTCTTCACTGTCACCTTCATTCACTAGGTTCAGAGATGAAATCAAGATGCATCAGCAGCCTTGAGCAGGGTGTCAATGCTACTTTGAAATTTCCTTCTCTTCTGTTTAATTGAATTTTCATCTGTATCTCCTCATCTGTTTCCCCTCCAAGGCCTTTCCCCCCCCCTGCCCCCTTTTCTCCACTCAGCCATATAGATCATACAAGCATTTCTGGCAAGCACCAGCTGCAGATACAACGAGTTCTTGGGCATCTTCTACTTTTAGAAAAGCACCAAGAGCCCAAATAGCACCAGTGCTTGTTCTGTGAAACTTGAAGTCTGCTTTTCAGAAAGACCAGTCTCTTTATTAACTCCACTGCCCTCTCAAAACACATGTAAGACATGGAGGGCTGCAGAGCTATGCAGTTGTCACTGCAGCAGACAAAACGCCGTGTCTGGGTTTACGGTTTCTGTTTTGCTGGGTCAGCATAGCCAAGCAGGACTTTGCAGTAGCATTAAAATGAGTTATTTCGAGATTTCTTCTCCACATTCCCCCGAAATTGCCCTGAGCTCCTAGCAGGCCAGCACTCCAAACACAGTCTAGCCACAACCTCTCCACTTTCATTTTGCCATCAGCATAATCTTTATTTCAGCTTTGAGCCTGCTTTATTAGACACAAATTCACTAAGAGGGATCTGAGATGTAACCTGTGAAATCTCCCACCTTGAACTTGTATCGCTTCCTCCAACCAATTCCTTTCATTGTGGGGACTGAACAATTCCTGTCTGTGGTTGAGGATGGTCTCTCTGGCACTGGAAATCTTCAGTACAGGAAAATACACCAAATCCTCCATCCAAACTTTGGTACAAAGGCTTGAAAAGACACAGTTCCTCATAGAGATTCAGCAGTCATACTTACTAGTCCAGCTGAAAGTGATAAATGCTCTCTGTGCAGAGAAGTGATTAGGAAAAGCAAGGAAAATTTCAGAAAAAATTATCAGGCCATTGGAGAAAGTTCTTTAATGTAGAAACTACCTGCAGTTGAGCAATACACAATTCACATAACAATTCAAATACTCGTGTCTTTAAGTCATTTACAAGTAAACCATGCAGAACACTGAGGAATATGTAATCTAACAGAATTCTGCATTAGGACAGAGATGGACAAAATGAACTTACCCTGATCCACTCTATCACTCACTAGTATAATTTCTGCTTGTAATTCATTATTCTGAAGCTGTTTACCATTTTGTCTATGACAAGGGCAACTTCTATCAGCATGTTCTTAAATGTGGAATTCCTGGCTCACTATCAGAGGAAACGGAGATATTCATTTGAATATTCACCTTTCTTGCTCTTGTACACGGTATTTGATCCATCACTGAAAAGCTGACATTGTCTTTGGCACTGATGCTCTGTCAAGCTGACATAACCTTGGAGATATTCAGGGTATGTTTTGCTACTCAGTGAAAAACTACAGCACTTCAGTCATTAATAATTAAGTGTGAGTTTGCAACTGGATATAAGATCTGCTTCTGTACCTATGTAGGTTTGTTTTTATTTTTACACTCATCCCACTGCTGTTGGATATATACTGCAGGAGCTTTGGGTAAATGGTTAAGCGTCTTTCCACTTACAGTAAGGACCACCACTTGCAATAATATGTATTAAGGAGGTCTTCTAGGAGATAATAAATCAGAGATTAAAGAAACCTTGCTTGTTACTGAAGTTGAGTTGAATCAGTTTCTCTCCTTTTCCTCCAAGTTTTGATGTTGGTTATGGAAGGATATATATTAAAAATGAAAAGCACATTGTATCATTGTCTTTTAGCTTGTAGAGTTTTGAGTCCTGCTTCTTCAGCCTCATTTAGGAAGTTAGTCTTTGAGTCCTACCATGAAAAGAGAGCTTGCTAGGATCTCTCCTGTTGGCAATCTCTTACGGTCACACCCTACACTACAAATGGGGTGTTGCCATTTCTGCTGCCAGCTTTTGCCCTTCTTAAGAGCTCTGACAGCTCCGATTCTCTTACTCCTGGCACCTGCTTTGAGCAAGGTTCACCAAAAAACGTCAGTGTCCAGTCCATGTACTGTACCAAGCTGCTGTCAGTCTCCTGGATGACTGCTTAGCAAACAACCTCATTTTGTTATCCAAAGCCTGAACTTGATCATGATTCCTTGTTTGACTCCTGCTTCAGGAGATAAACCTGTCCCTTTCTGCCTCTTTTTCACTATTTACACTAAGTTCTTGTCTTGCCTGGTGGCGTCAAACCTCTGCCAGGCTGGCCATTTCTCTCCTGCATGTTTGTAAATGATGTTACAAGTAAACAAAACAAGTATTTAGGGCCTTATTTTCTATTTCCTTGGGGGATAATGCAGTTGAAGCCAGCAGGTTTCTACTGCAAAAGGCAATGGGAGTGGTGAATTGTTCCAATTCAGAAACAAGCGGGGCTTCAAAGAACACTAGACAGCCTAGTGTGCTTTCTTGGTTTTTCTTAAGCTCCTTAACATACAGCATCTTCTTTTAGGGAAAAAGGTGTTTAAGTGGGAAGTCTTTCAAGGAAAAAAGAAAACACAAAACGTACAGAGGAAGGGGATAGGACAGGCTCCTTCTGGAGCTTTTGAGAAACTATGAGTGTGACAAATACCTTTCACAAGAAAGACTTTCTGGGCTGGTTTATTTACAGTAAGAGCACAAAAGGTGACCTAATGGAGCTGTGAACTGGTGAGCCCTGGTGAGGCCAGGGGAGCACCGGGATAGCTCACTGTCTGAATGGGAGATGGGCGAAGATGCAATTCTGCATCTCCCTTTTAAAAGGTAGCAGTGACCTATGCAAACCATCCTGAGCACCGAGGTTAGAGTAACCACATCAATGACAGGCTTTTAATGCAGGCTTCAAAATTTGCTCCCAATAACATGGAATCTGCAAATGTTATTCAGCACTCCTGTAATCAGGATTCTGTAGCATTTTGGGACCTCAAGAGGGAAAGTTACCTTATAAATGACAAAGACTGTGTCTAAGGCTGAGGGAAAATAGAAGAGAGAAGTCTCCAAAGCCCAGAACGACTAAAGCTTGTTACAAAACCAGAGCGATCATCCTAGTGTGAAGCAAACCTGAGCTTTGCATTAAAAATGTAAATGTGATTGAAATAGCATAACCAGATTAAATGGATTTGACCTCTAGAAGCATGAAAGATGGTCTAAATACAGTGAAACAGCAACAAATGGCCGCAATGAATTCCTTTTCACTGTGTTATGCATCATAGGAAATTTATTAAAGCAACACAAATTTCAAGCCAGTGAGAGATTTGCATTTATTTTACAAGAACTCATAGACAAAAAAAGGCTGGGTTGGGAAAAAACACTCATCATTTAAATGCCTAAAGGTACAGAAGAACTCAGAAACTACTTTTCAATCTTGAATATGACTGATTTACCCTCAAAAATTAAGCCCTAGCACACAGAACTATCCAGGTGTGACTGAATCCATCAATACAAGACCACATCTCGACCTTCAGTACATTGCTGCCTTAAGGGAGCATTTGATGGACACTTCTTTCTGAGTTTTTGGGGATTTTTTTTTTTTTTTGGAATTATGTTAACTCTCATCAGTGCCACAGTCTGTTTCACTGCACTGCCATACATCACCATACAAGTGACACCATACCACCACAGCTCGTAGGGACAGACACTACCAACAAAACGAGGTGTTAGTCAAACCTCAGCTTAGGATTTCAGAAGGCTGCCAGTAAAATGCTGCATGGAATAAATCCAAGAGGACAACTCTCAGAAGCAAAGAAACGAAAACGAATCAAAGTGCTGTGAAGGGGAATTAGGAATGATAAACAAACAGTCCCAGCTAAGCCTGGCTTTTTATGCATTCACAGGGAAAATTCAGCTAGTGCTGTGCTACACTGTCCCTCTGATTTCCAGAGAGGCAGATCTTCAGTCAGCACTGACATAAGGAGCAGTGAATAAAGAGTCTAATTTGGATTTTCTTATCATTGGATAACTTGGGGTAAAGGTCCCTGTCCAGAGCAGTTACCATCTCATGAAGGCCAGGTTGCACAGGTCCTTGTCCTGCTGAATTTTGAAAATCTTCAGGATGACCCTCCCCTTTCCTGGGTCCAGTTCCACTTTAGCATCAACCTCCCCATGAAACATTTTTTCCTTTTATATATTCCATCTTCATTTCCATGAAATGCTTCTATGTTGCCTCTCATCCTTTCACTGTGTATCCCTAAGAAGAGCCTGGCTTCACCTTATCTCTGGCCCTCTTTGGGTGGTGGAAAGGAGCAGCAAGGTTCCTCAGCTTTCTCTTATTCAGCTCCCTCAGCCCCCCTTTACTGGACCTATGCACCAGCCCCAAATACCTTGGAGGGCCCAGTTTATCAGTAACTCACCCCTTGATGTAGGATATCCAAAACTAAACATGACATTTCAGATGCTGCTTTGTGAGCACCAAGTTGGGGGGGAACAGGAAGATTTAGTTCCAGATGATTTCACACGACCTCGTTTCTTGAAGTCATTAAATACATACAAAATGCTACAATTAAACCTGCTCTTCCTAAAACAAGTGTTTTTTCCTTCTTCTTATATAGGTAGCATGGCAAAGAACTGTAACTGAAATAGATTTGAAAGCTGGTACCTGAGAGCTCCTGTGGCAAAAGAGAAATGCATATGGCATGAAAAAGCCCACAACACAAGAATAATTTTTTCCCCTGATCTTTTATTTTCCAAAAGGTGTAAGAAACAGAATATTTGGACAACGGTTAGATACACAGAGTGACACTAAAACTGGGTGGCAATCAGCACAAGCAGAGATGATGTGGTCTTCAGCAAGGCTCGGGTGTTAACCCAGTTCTGTTCAAGCCCGTTGATGTTGTTGAGCACAGTATTAGAAAACTCAGTTGTTCTGGGGCTCGGGGTCTGAGCATGAATGAAATGTAAGCCACCACCTAAACTTAACCACATACAGATTAGTTGCAGCTCTAATTTGGAAGCCCCGTAAGTCCTGTGGCCTCGCTGCAGCAGTGCTGAGCTGTACAGCTGTCACACAGCTGTGGGGCTGCTGAAAACCGACAGCGGAGAGTTAACAGAGTGAGTCTTCAGGAGGATCCAGACAGTTTTTCTGCTGAACGAGGAGGATTCTCCTGGAGAACAGACAGAGCAGGATGTACCTGAGAGCTTCAGACAGGCTCTGCGGTGCAGCAGTGTGTGCACAAGTTAGTGAGGGAGCCACTAAAAATGTTACGATCTTGGTTCTCTTAAAAATCTCAGTGCATTTGTCCAGTTACTTTAGAATTCAAGGACACTGCTTTGGTTGGGTTTGTATCATTGTTCTGGACATTTTGTAAGATTTTTTTTTCCAATTTTGTAACTGGAAACTCCAAAAATCTTTTGCAAAGACCATGAAGGAGTAGTGAATAAAATCAGAATTTAAATTCAATCCTGTATACTGTATATCTATTTATGCCAGAAGGTCTCACCTATTTGTTTGATCACTGATGGGGAAATTAGTACTATTTGATCTCACTGACTGGAACTAAAAGTACCAGTGTAATAATTCAATTTTCATGCTCTGTCATGTAGGAAAAACTTTATAATTTGTTCAGCTAAATATGAATTTTAAGATAAGAGATTTCTTGAAAGTACAAGGAAATAGAAGTAGTAGATAAATAAAAACTTAGATAGAAAAATAAAGGCTAGATTCTGAATTATTTACTGAACCATATTAAAATTACTTATCACTGATTTTTTACCATTTATGGGCTCTCTTAGTGTTTCTTTCCTCTTCACATGTTTGTTGTTGTTGAATGCTTTTAATAATTAGCTATGCTGAAAGACACTGAACAGACATCAATATCACCACAGAAGATACCAAGATTTTGATTTGCTATCAGTGCCTGGATTCCCCAGTGCCACCACTGGCTTTCCTCTTTCCTGCACATCCCACCTCACTGCAGAGGTAAGATCTGGCTGGTCCCAGCAACATGCTTCAGAGGAATTCTTATTAAGCACAAGGCTGTTGCCAGGATGAAGGTATTGGGGGGCCTTCCTCTTTTCTAATGTGACCCTGATTCCATCAGTCAGTGCTGGAGAAATGCCAACCCTGGAGCCGGGATTTGGCACTGCACTCTCCTGTTCCTCCTTACCAGTGTTTCGCAAGGGCTCAGGGCACGCAGATAGATGCAGATAACAAACCATGACCATCAGCTCATGTATCTACCACTTAAACATCTTAAATGCACATATTGAGCAGCCTCAGATTTCCTGCTGAAGAACAGGCTGGACAGAAACCAACAGCAACAAGTTGATACAGCACTGTGGCTTCTTTTCCTGAGCTGTAAAAGCAGGAGGATATAAATTTATCGTACCGCTAAATTGAGGAAAACAAGGGCATGCTTCTAGGAGCTTTCTGCTTTATTAAGTAAACATCTTCTCATTCATGCGGAAAATTTTTTCCAATTTGGCTAAATAATTAATCACCAAAGAGTGACTGGTGATTAATGAACACTGTGATGACCTTCTGAGGTGTATGTTCATCATGACAATTTTCTTTCATCCCAGTAATTTGTGCTGGTGTTGCTGACAAAATGTGATGATAAAGGCTCTGCAGTGTCTGTGGTGGGGGAACAAATATTCCAGTCATAAAAACCATCCATTTTAGAACTTACAGGAGGTGAGATGGGGTCCCCAACTAACCTTGGGAAGGAGAATCTATCGCCTGGGCATCAGTGCACCAGCCTGGCAATGAGTAACTAATTTCTAATTCTCAAGGGCCTGTAGTAAGAGCTCTCTTTGGCCAGTGGAAAGAGCTGGTTTACTTGCAACAAGCTAAACTGCTCTGTAACCACCCCTGCTGTAACACCCTTTCACACTGCTTAAACATGTAAAGAGGCTGTGAGTAAATAAAAACAGATTCCCAAAATATAGTGAACCAAATACTCAGTTCTGCACTACTTAAGAAGCCAAGCTGATTGTGCTACATTTAAAACTCATTATGAGGATGATGTTTCCCGCCTGTGGATGAAGCTGAGCAGAAACCTTCAGGATGTGGAGGAGCACGTGCCTTGCCATGTCAACCATTTAGAAGCACAGGAGACATGACAAATTCACATAGTGTTATCTACTGCAATCTGAAATTAGGACATGCAGATCCACATTGTGGTGCCCTGGAAGTAATTTGATCTCACCGTGAATTTTGGAGAGACCCAGAGCTGGTCTGCACCAGTTCCACACAAAATTCCTCTAGAAATATATACATGGGACTATTTCATTGAGAGACATGAAAATGAGATATTCTCCCTCCTTTGCTGTAAAGGCAGGAGCTGGATTATAGTAAGGTCTAGCTGTAATAAATATGGAGCACTGTACTGGCAGTGAGGAAACATCTCTATATCACTGTGTGACAGTGCACACCACAGCTCTAGAAATCCACTTATGCAACTTCTCATTTGCTACCTAGATAATTCTGCTTAACATCCATTTTGTGCACTCAGTCTTTCCTATACACTTTTATTTAATGCTTTAAAACTGGAGCTACTAACACAAATCAGCTCTAAGAGGGTGAGGATAAACCACGAAATTCTGCTAGGAGGTAGTGTATCATTTAAGTGGTATTTTCATCTCATTCCCTTCTGTAATGATTTCCAGCTGATGCAGTCTCACACCAGACTGTTATGGTGTGTACAAGTTGCTGGTGGTTATGCTCCTGTAGACAAGAGCATTTAATACAAGTCTGAAGTTACTGGAATCTCAAAGCATGTTGACTCACTCCTCTGCCTTTCAGACTGTTTAAGCACTTGGGGGTTATGTTTCAGGGAAGGGACATGCACAGAGACGAAATGTCCATTGCCAGCCTCTCTACCAAGGTGTAAGACTGGGGTCATGAATTCTCTGAAGAAGATATTTTCTCTTGGACAACTTGAAGGCTTGATGAATCACTCAACTGAAGACACCACTCACGGCCTTCCAATGGAAGCATGGATCTTCCTATTCCTACGCTAAGTAGCCTGACAGATGCCAAAGAGAAGAAAATCCCTTTCCTTGTTATCAAACCCTCTATTTCCTACCAGCATTGGATCCTGCTTTTGCTGAAATCTGCTCCAAATTTTCCTGGAACATCTCAATCCTAAACAGCCAGTCAAGAGCTCTGGGCTTTGTCAGAGATCACACCTCAAAGCATGTACTAGGATGGGCATCTCCCAACCTTTTCCCATAAGCAACTCCTGCAACATGAACCAGGAGAATTTCTGCGAGAAGACTACACAAGTTATCCTGTAACAAACAGAACAGATGATAAATTGTCTTTGGCTCCTGAGGAGACAAGACCTCACAGATGGGCCTAATGGGGAAAGGAGGGTTATTAACAGCCATGGCCCAAACTCTTTATATTGCAGGAGGACCTTGTGTTACCCATCCCTCTTGTCTCTTTCGCAAGCTGGTGTATTCCAGCTCCTTTGTTTTAAGCTTACAGATTTTATATTCAGATAAAAGATTTGCTGATGAATTGAAATAATTTTTGGTGACCAAGTAAAGCAGGACATGCCCAAGAATAAAGGAAAAGCAAGTAATTTCAGCTCTGCCAGTCCTTCCCTTTCAATGTCAAAAACTTTATTGGTTAGTAATTGGAAAATAGGCGTGATGTCAGAAACCACACAGTTTCCTGGGCTCCCTTCTGAGGGCATTTCTCAGTTCTTTCTCAATTAACATGAAAGCTGGGGAAAGTAAGCATTTTTACTGGTAAGTTAAGAAATGCCTCGATCAAGAGTTTTATTCTAATATCACAGTAAGTACACAATGATTGAGGTTTGGATTAAAATACTTTTTTCTCAGCACTAGAAAACCATCAGTTCCTGTGCTTTGTGTTACTCAGTAACATTTTCAGCCTTTTGCCTTTTCTGATTTTAGACAGATTCCTAAGAGCATCTTATAATCAGGACTGTAATCTTCCAACCTCCCGTTACATCTGTCATTTTCCTGAACGGTCTTAAAAATAAAATGAGAATGATTCAACTAACAGTTTAGGAGAATTTTTACATTAGGCAGAGCATTTCTTCATCATTAGAAAAAATGTGGCACAAATCATTAGTATTTCCCTCTATGAATAAAAGAAAAAAAAATTTAAGGCAAGAAAAATGGCTGTAGGTTTAATGTGCCAGTGACTTCCAGATCTTTTTATTTCCTGGTTTTGTGAATGAAACTTAGCAACATCCAGGATCCCACCAAGTGTCACACAAACATTTGAAATTCATCACATCTCATAAAACCTACAGATTGAACAGATAACATCTTCAGTGTAGGAAGAACTTGGCCCAAAGTCCAGTGAGCTCAAAGAGAGGATCTGGGGCCAGTAGCATTCAAGTTGATTTGAAATAAGTGAGGTTGCTGGTCTCAATATCACCAATGCTAAAAGGTATCAGGTTTCAAAACTAACCAAGCAATTGAGATGTATTTGGTTTCCTCACCTTCATTTGGGACGTTTTTTATTTTGCTCCCAATTCTTGAGCCCCCAGACTAGAATAAAGTAATTTATTTTTTAACTTTTCTCTGAAGTGAGGAAAGCTGGACGTTTTCTTTCAAAAACAAAATACACATCTACGCAAAGACCACCTGAAACCAGAGCTGATCCAGTCATTGTGTGAGTCCAGGCTCCACAGAAGTAATTTCAGGCTCTATACAAACCCACAACTATCAGGAGTTTTGCAATAGTGCCAGGAACAGTGACTAGACTCTTGAACACCCTGGCCACTTGAATTTGAGGTTTTGACAGTTCTCACCTGCTGGAGCTCCTCTTTGAACCAACATAATAAATAAAGGATCAAATCCCATCTTTAACCCTCAGTTGCACTCAGGGTGTAACCACGTACTTCAGAGTGCAGAGGACGGGTCTGTCTGTGCACTGTGTATGGCTACTGCCTTGTCGGAAAAGCTTTTTGCCTTCTTCACTACCTGAGCAGGAATTTGCAAAATTGAGCTCTTGGACCCTGCACTTGTATCATGCTTTCTGGCTGCATATCCGCCAGCTCTCAACACTCAGTTGTGATTTTGTATCCTGCAGATCCAGAAGAAAACAAGGGAGCTTCATACTTGCAGAGGCAGGCTGTAACTCTAACAAGGGACTGAAGAAAACTGGGTAATTATGAGTGTGAGAGACATTCCTGACTGCTAGGCTCTTACTCTCCAGCAACCTGCTCCTGCCTTGGCCATCAGTGAAGCACTTCTTCATTTTACCCTTTCTCTTGACCAGATGAAACAGAAGAGCCAAACAGTGCCTTGACCTCCACTATTTGTCTCTTTTTCATTCTTCACTTATTTTGATTATCTTCCCCATATTCCCCAGGTAAGCATCCTGGAGAACTCATATCAGGTATGAGGTTGTATGCTAGACAAATGGGAAACGACAGACTGAAGAGGAAAACCACAACCTTCTTTCATTTGTTATCTAATTCATTTGTCAATCTAATGTCTCTTACAACTTCTGGAATAGCCAAGCCATAAAACAAAACAGATCCCTGGTTACATTTGTGCAGCAGATTTGTCTCTTTCTTCTGAGCTCATTAAAACAACTGCTTTCATCTCATTAGATTGCTAAAACATTTCCAACAGGACTAGATGTGTCATGTCAGAATATGTCAGGCAAATTTCTTTTAAGGCTTTAAAACTGGGTTGGAAGAGGAGAAGCTATGCAGTTCACTGTTGTCACTGAAAGATATTTTTACTTTTATGAGTCCCTAAAAGAAGAAACAAATTAAGAACTGTCAAGGAAAAAGAAAAAACACAAACCCAAAACGTATTCCATCTTGTCTCCTGATATTCTTACTGCTTTTCTCTGAAATCTCTCAGTCTAATAACAAGAGCCTTAAATATAAAAGAAGGAACTATGGTTGTTAATGTTTTGGCACAATTAAAAATCCAAGAGGAAGGAAATAAACGCTGAAAACATTATTACCCTTAGCAATTACAAGCCAAAATGAACAGCCACACTTTCCTCTGTTCCCAGCTCTTATTCTTCTTGCCTGGATCAGGGGCAATCTCCCTGTACTGTGCCACTGCAGGGTATGAACATGACACCCACAGCATCCAGGGATACAAGAAGGCATCTCTGAAGAAGAGGAAGTTGTAGTGTGGAGAGAGCCCCCTCCTACAGCAGCCTCCACTGGGATGATCTCTGACACCCTGGCAGGAGACTCTGCATTGCTCAGGGCAGGTAATACAGCGCCCAGCTTCCATCCCAACATCCCAGGGCTGCCCCAGCAGGCAGTTTGCTACTGGTTTCACTGCAGGTTCCACTACCAGAACAGCCCCACCAGAGCCTCCTTCCTGATGGGGCCCATATGTCACATGCACGGTGCCAAATCCACACCCAGGGCAAAGTGCACTGGGGCAGGTCTTGGGCAAATGACACAACTTCATTGGGAAGGCAGCAGGTCTGTCCCCTGCTTATTGAAACCCAGCTCAAATGCTGCCCTACTTTGGGCTTTAAATCACAGAAATCCTGGGAAACAGCAGGAGACAAGGGTGAGAATGGCTCAGCCTGACCTGGTGCTCTAGTGAAGTTCGTGACTCTGCGTTGCCAGCTCACACCACGATCAAACAGTTCCCAGATGGAAGCAGAGCTGAGTGGGGCTCTGCACCCAGTGGCACAGGGCAGAGGAGCTGAGCTGGGGAGTGGGACAGACCATGAAGATGAACTTTGCAGGACATCTTTCCTGTCTCTGGGAAGATGCTGCAGAGGCGAAGCAACTCTGCACCGTTATCCCCTGTGGGGTGAAGTATTCCTGGGGGAAGGGGCTGCAAGTGTGAAATCACTATGGATTTGAGACAGAGAGATGCAGCAAAGAGCACTCAAGTGGGTGTTCACAACACATCATTTCATTTCAATGGCATTTGGCATCAAATTGCTGTAAAACCAGTGGGTGGGGACTGCTTCTCACTGAAGAAGTTCATTAGATTATAAGTAATTTGGTTACACAGAGAGCAAGCGGAACCTGGGGCTGTTTTGAGGGACTTTTTGAAAAAGGTCAGAACAATATATCAGCCGGCTGTTGGGACTGATGGCTGCTGGGGAGGAGACAGTAGATATTTCAAGATAAGCACTGTACACTAGTGTATTTTTCTCCTGATTGTATATTTCCATCCTTCTCACACTTAACATAAAAAACATTTTGTGAAAACTGGCACAGCAGAGAAGCCTATCAACTGAGTTACTACCAGCACTTCTGGTGAAGGGGCACATAGCTACTCTGGAGGACATGCAGGGCTGGAAGCTCTGGGAAAGGGAGCTGGACCCAGCTCTCTCTGCCCAGCTCAGCAGGGGACAGAAGCTGCTGCTTCTGCAAAAGCAATATCCAAAACCAAATCCCATGTTTCAAGATTTTTCCTGTGGGCAGGTGAAGCCATGTCTGCCCTGGAATGCCACACCTATCACTAACCCCTCATTTGGGAAGGTGAAATATTGCCCTGGCTCAACATCCATAACAATGGCTGCTGAGTAGGCGGCAGGACCTTGTTTTTGAAGCCATGCCAGCTAACTCAGCTTCTCTGCATAAGCACGATTAAACTCTGAATTCCCTGGAAGCCTTGTGCTGATGGCAGCGGGTGGTGTCCCCACCTGAGCAGTCCAACCCCGCACATCACTGGACCGTTGCATGGACTTAAGTGTCCTGCTAAGCAGTAAGAGATTGAGATATGCTCAGTGTCCTGCTCCACTGGAGATTTTGATGAACAAGCACATTCACCAGAGTTTTAAGTCCCCACAAAAATATCCTAGAATAACATCAGTCTCGATTTCATGCTACAATCCAGGTATTCCAGAAAAGAAGATTATAAATTCCAAATTCTGCATGTGATCAACACTTATTTGAATATATAAGATCTATAAATATTAACATCCATTGCACTCCTACATTGTCAATTTACTGAGATAGAGTGGTGTGAGTGGAAGACTAATTTCTCTTGTCCAGTAAGTGTCACCTTCTAGCTTGGATTTTAAAGGAAAGCCTCAGCTTTGCTTGGTTACAGGTAGTTTTTAGATTAAGCTGAGTGAAAATAGAATCTAGTCACAGCCTGATTCTGAATGCCGTGGCACACTCTGGAGTCTCATTGGCTTGCATGGCACAACCATGCCTTTCAGGACTGCTCCTCTGCCTAGCTTGGCTCTGACCCTTCATTTTGGCATGGGTAAAAGTACATGGACTGCAGGACTGGTTGTGAAAAAATACTGCCAAATTAATCAGCCAAGGTGGAGTAGTCAAAGTGCAAGGCTTAAGGGTGTCAAAACTTATGGGTGCTAAGAAAAGTGTCATTCCTAGCCTGTGCTGCCAATGTTTGAGACGTACATTCCAGACTCCAGTTCCACCTCTCTGTCATTCACCAGTACCTCTTTTTTTGTTCAATAACCCTCCACTCACCAGCTAAAAGGTATCTCCAAATATTTCACTAAAAAATCCTGAATTAAATTTACAAATCCTTATCTCCATCCTGGCTACACTCTTAAATTACTGTAATTTCTACTTCTTCTCCTGCTACCTAACATTTCAAGGATTAACTGGGCAGTGTATAACCACTTCTAGTCCTATGTAACAATGCCTGCTCTCTGTTCCTTTGTCTTAGCATCCTCCAATCTGTCTATAGATTCCTGTGCTTGTTTTCAAGGCAATATCCAAGTGTGAAGCTGCTTTAGCCATTCATGAGGATGAGATTTATTACCTAGAAGCACACCAATAATACAGTATTAAAAAAATAGCAGTCTCTTTCATCAAAATCTAATGAACATGCGATTTAATCTTTATTAAGAATTCATTAGGTTCTCAGCAAGCCTGTCTAATGGAGCTTGACCAGGTGAAATGCTAATGCCTCCATTATATTTAAATTAATTTCCAGCAATGTTAGTTTCCCCGCGTTGTTCCCTGCACATCGCTCTCCCCAGCGCCCGCGGCTGCGCGGCTCTCTCCAGATGCTGCTGCCGTGCTCATGGCAACACCGCTGTCCCCACCCCAGCCTCCGCACACTTCCCTGGAGTTTCCACACTCACAGATGCCTCCCAATTTCCAACACTATAAGCCCATCCACCACAGCAGCGTACTTGACGTTTTCATATCAGGTACAAAGCTGCAAGTCTTGCACGCCTTACTTTGAGTCTTTTTAATGAATTGTGTGTGTGTGTGTACATATATATATATATATATACACACACACAAAACGGGTATATTTCAGTCCTCAATATACCAATCTAGTCCAGCAAATAGGTTATTATCTTGATGTGATTTGCTTCAAAAAACAAGAGCCCTGCTCTTTGGAAAACAAGAGCGACTGTACACTTATTGAGTAGCCAGTGTGGTCACTACCTGCCCTCCTGCCTATGGGCTCTACATGTGCACTGCTGCTGTTGTAGTTCCTACAGCCTCTCCCTTCAACCAAAACCCATCACTCACCATTCCATCATGCTTCTGCAGAAGCAGTTCCTAGAGATTAAATAATTTATTGGTGTTCATCTGCAGCGACATGTCTCCTGATCCACCTTTTGCACACAAACAAGAGCAAACCAAACCCACCCCACCCCAGACCCAAATCAAACTGTGGGAGTCAAAGGGGGAAAAGCCCCCTTTCAAATGGTGAAAGGGGATAATCAGAGCCTCTACAGAAGTAGGATACACAAACGTCTGTGGGGAAAGCCACGGACACCGTTGTGCACGGGAGGCAAGTCTCCTCACAGTGAGACCTCCCAGCCCCGCAGAGCCTTGGGAAAAGCACTGCCTCAGGCGGGGATGATGGTTTCATCGAACCCCCGAGGGGTGGGCACAGCGGCCACAGAGCTGATACAGAAATATCCGGGTCACCTGCTGAGCCGCCCTACCTGGAGGGGAGCTGGGCTGAAGGCCCAGATCTGCCCCTGTGGTGCACGCACATGCACACCCACATGCACACACACACACACACACACTCACACACACACACATGCACACTCACACGCACACCCGGGGCGGCTACGGGAGCTCAGGGCAGCACCTTGCGAGGGGCGCAGGCCCCTCTGGTTATTCCGGAGCCCCTCAGGCTTCTCCCCGGGCCCTCCGGAGGCAG
>WBMY01011372.1:177436-199845 GCA_013397315.1 Donacobius atricapilla | reverse complement strand
CCCTCAGCGCGCGCGGCCGCCGCCCCCGTGCCCGTCCGCTCACCCCGGGCTGCGGCGCCGCTCCCCGGACGGGAGAGGCCGTGGCTTGGGCTGCTGCCCCCGTTCCCGGTGACTCAGAGCTGGGATCTGCCTCGGTGGAGGGTCTAGAGGGGTAGCCATACGAGGAGCGGCTGAGGGCACTTGGCTTGTTCGGCGTGGAGAAGAGATTGAGGGCATCGTGGGCTACAGCTGTCCCAGGAGGGACAGTGGAGGGTTAGCAGCGATCTGTTCATGCTGTGACAGGACCCGAGGGAAGGTCTGGAGTTGTGCCGGGGTGNCCAGCGGGGCTGCAGCGGGCACGGCGAGCTCTTCCCGGCCGGGAGGCGGAGGCGGGGGAGGAGGTGGAGGAGAAGGAGGAGGAAGCGGGCTGGCGGCGGGGGAGGGTCCGTCCCTCTCCCGTGCTCCNTCCAAGAAGCGTTTTGTCAAGGCTCTCAGGCACCTGGTGTGACACTTGGGGATGTCCTGTTCAGGGCTAGGAGTTGGATTCGATCATCCTTGTGGGTTGCTTCCATCTCAGGACGTGCCCCGATTCTGTGGTCTGGCCCAGCAGTGCAGAGCTGAGTGCCTGGGGTGGGACAGCAGTGTGGGTACGTGGGCACTGGGCTCCCCTGTGCACTGCCCCGGGCACTGGGGGGGCCCTGGCTCCCCACGTGCCTTGAGGGTCCCCCACAGTTCCTGCACCCACACCCCGCGCCTGCCCCCCCACAATGCCGTGTTTGTGACCTGACCTGCAAGGAGCCCTTTGGGAGCTCCTCACAGTTCAGGCGCTTTGATCAACCCTTGCAACATGAATCGTTTACATGCTCCATGCAAAGCATCAGGTTTCACCACCATGTTGGATTATGTTTTCCATCAGTGTAATTAACAGATGGCTTGGGTTTTTGTGCTGCAGTGCGGTCACAGACCTCACCAGATGACCTGCCTTCTTTTCATAACCATTCCATGACATCTAACACTGATTTAAGAATTCTGGTGAATTAAAGTCCCACAATTTTGCTAGCAGGTTTTACCATTTCACAAGGCTGGAAAAGAGAGAAGAAAACAAGTGTCAATGGGGAAAATAAAATAAATAAAACTTTGTTTAAAATGCTTTCCTACAGGCCCAGACAAGTCACAATATACTCAACTTTAGTCCATAACATTGATTGATATGTGGCAATCTAGCTATAAAAAGATCTACAGAGGAAAGAAGGAAGTGTTGAGAACAGCGAGGTGAAATGCATCAAACTAAAATGAAGATAATCAAGAACTGCTACCTGATCCATGGAAAGGACACTCACCATTTCAGTAAACAGGAAATCTGCAAAGGAAGGTTTGGTTGTTTGGAATTATATATGAATGCTGAGGCTGCTGATTTTGCCTCTAAGAACCACTCCACCTCTCTGCCAAAAAGCACCCAGCTACAGGAGGCTTGACAGGAACATCCCTGTTGTGTGGGAAGGAAATGCAGGGCTGCTCCACTGGGGCTCAGGGAAGGCAGGAGGCTGCCGTTTGTGCTGTTGGGTATGGGTGACCATGTGCTTACACTGTGTTGGTTTTCCATTTGGGGCCTCTGATCACTCTGTGATTGTCTTACCTGCTGTCCTGAGTTCACCAGGGGTCCCAGATCCAGGACCATTTCCTTAGGGGTAGAAATATAATTTCTAATAGCAGTTAAAGTATTTTAAGCATGAAGTCATAGGCACTTTCCTTCCAGGCAACCATCATCTCCTCCCAGTGCTGTTTCCCATCCCTTCCTCCTCACAGAACATGTTCTTCCCATTTTCCCTCCTCACCTCTGAAACAAAAGAGAAAAACAGTACATGTGGTTAATGAGGTAAAGAGCAGGTATGAAAGAAAAGCAGACAAAAGATAGCAAAAGGTAACTCAGTGTATTCAAGAACCAGTAATATTTACTACACATTTGTGAGCTAATAGGTGCAGTATAGCTGAATTTTAGGTAATTTATTTCTGGAAGCTCAGGGGACTGAGATGGACAAGCAAGCCTATAGCATGTGTTCAGCAGGGAATAAATGGAGATGGGTGCGGTTACAGAGCAGTTTCTGCTCTTTCATATTTGCACAAATCTCATGTGTAAAATCGATAGGATCAGAATTTCAATCAATAAGTTTCATTTAAATGGTTCTAGCCAGAGGGAATTATGAAAAGTGCCGTATAGAAAAAACACAATGAAGAAATCCAGAGGCGGTGTCCTCATGAGATGGTTGCATTTTCTTCCCGTATCCTCCAGCAGCTTGCCAGGCTTGGACTCATATTGGGAAACTCTCCAAGGGTTTTACTAAGAGAATTAGTCTTTTGTATCAGCCTCTGGCTACTCGTTATCTGACAAATTTGTAGCCTGAGCCTCCTGCCATGGAGAAAATTATTTCTCTTCTTCTTGACCAGTGTGGAGTCTGCAGTCAGCCCTTTGTCCTATGAACATCCCCATTGCTACACAATAATCTGCTAATTTCTTTCTTAAGGGAAAATCAGAAATTGGGAAGTCTTCTTCTTGCTCTCTCAGCTCTCAGAAAAATTCAGGGGAGCAGCTGTGAAATTGAGCCGTTTCTGAGCCTTTTTTTTTTTGCTGCTGCTAACTGAGCAGAGCTGGTGGAAATGTTTCTTTCAAAATTTTCTTAGAGGGAAATTTCATTTTTTTAAAAAATCTGCTTATTCATGGCAGATGAATTTCAAGAACCTGAAAGAAAAAAGATTGCCTCCTCCACCAAACAAAATGCATTCCAGCCTACTTGGCTTTTGAGATAAATATATTGGGTTTTGTTGCTGAAAAAGATGTTTCCCTTTTTCAGGAGCTGACAGAAGTCCTCTTTTAATAAAAAAGTGGTTGCTGGTAGTAACAACTTCAGATGAAAATAGGCTTCTTTTTTTTCCCCTTGTAAATGAGGGAACCTCTCCCTTAAAGGTGGAGAGGAGGAACTTTCTTTCTGGCTATTCCTGCAATTAAACTATTTCATCAAGGTGCACAAGGAACACTCTTGTTTCTGCTCAGACTGCTTCCAAACCTAAGAGTCAGCAGTGTATTTTAAGCAGAAGTCTTTATTCTCCTGTATCTGATCTGTGCCTCAGCAAAACCCAGGTTCTTTCTGCAATCAGTTTTCAAACATTGTGCTAGAAAAGTTAATCAGATGGTAATTTCTTTAAGAAGTGAAGGATGGCAAAAGAACTGATGGATGCCATTGAAAAAGACTGTGCTGAAGTGATGTTGTGGGGTAGACAACAACTTTATGATTGCACATGTGTTATCCTGAGTGCTTCCAGACTGGGGAGAGATGAACCTTCCAGCACACATCACCATCCTGGGGTCTGCTACCCAGCTCAAGGGTCTGTAGAGTGCTCTGGCTTTCTTCCTAGAATAACAGAACAGTTTGGGGTGGAAGGGACCTTTGAAAGCCATCTAGTCCAGCCCTTCCACAGTGAGCAGGGACAACGTCAAGTGGACCACATTGCTCAGAGCCCTCCCCAATCTTGCCTTGAATGTTTCCAGGAATGGAGCATTCATCACCTCTCTGGGAACCTGCAATGTTTCACCTCCCCCTCCCCCCAATCAAACGTTTCTTCCTTATATCTAATTTAAATCTACCCTCTTCTAGTGTAAAACCATGACTCCTTTTCTTATTGCAACAGATCTTACTGAAACATTTGTTCCCACAGTGTTCCAGGAGGTAGCAAAGAGGGGTGAGAAAACTGTTCCATGGGCCTTGACAATGCTCATAGCTACCATGACACTCCCACCACCACAACCGAGGTTGCAATAATATTGGAGGGAATACCACACTGGTTCCATCCCTGTAATTAGTTGATATTGCGGGATCAGCACATCCTCAGAGAACTGGTGGGTGGTATGAGGGAGTGGGACAAGCCCAGAATGATGTGACTGTAGGAGGAAAGCTGCAAAGCTTTGCAGCTTGTCTTTCCCTACTTCAGGATTGTTCTGTCCAATCTATAATCTTATATTCCTTCAGTGTGGTTTTAATGTACATGCTAATGGAACAGCCACCAATCCCACGGAGAGATAGCAATGCATTCTAGCAGATCTCACCATTAGGAAGTTTTCCCCGGATATTCAGCTTAATTTTTCATTCTTTAAATTGATGTCAATTACCCCCCAGCTAAACCTTGTTATGCAGTGGAAGACAGATTTAAAATACTGCATGATCTCACTAAATTGGAGAAATAGACAGAAATCAATACAATGAGAGGCAATAAGAACACCCATAAAGGTTAAGTGGCTGATGGAAGAAGGATTAATGAAATGCACAGATACTAGGTTAAATTGCAAATATCCTTCACTCTTACTCACTCCGTACCCCACAAATACGTTCTACTCCAGCAAATCAAATGAGAAAGCACCTTAGAATTTGACTAGCAATTTGGAGAAGCAGAAATTAGTATTAAGGGAGGAGACAGTCTAGAGTGGATTTACTGTGTGGAAAATTGGCTATAAGACAAGAATGAGACACCAAGAGTAAAAAAAAAAGTGACCTGTCAGTAAGAATATGACCTGCAATATAATTGGTGTCAAGAAGTAGGTTGGACAGCCTGATGACGTCTAAAGAAATGCTGAAAAACCTACCTTTGTTGTTTTTCTATCATTGTCTGGGTGGACAACGATAGCTACAGGACCTGGGAGTCACTGACAGCTCCTGTCTTGGCATTGGGTGAAGTTTTGGGGCTAGGGCTTATGGGGTTAACACATTTGCATGGCAGAGAGATACAACAGCTTGTCTTCAAAGTACTTGGAACTAACCTTAGAAAGTTTTCTGTTCAGGTCTGTCATCCCACAGAGAGAACGGATTGTATTCTGAGGAAAGTAGCAAGTGCCAGAGAGAAGATCTGCAGGGGAAGCTGAGGAGAACCGCATGTTCCAGGGCTGGAGGAGGTCCCGGGGCTGGTCTGTCTACCAGTCCAAGAAGACAGCGGCTGAATGAAAGCACCGCTCAGTACTGTGGTTCAAACCAATGATTTCCTGAAAATCCACACCAGTTTCTGCACAATAAAGTTTTTTAAATATAAAATTAAAGGTTTCTACTACTTACTGTGAAAAGACATTTATTGTGTGTCCTGAAACAGGACATCACCTAAGTTTGCAGAGAGTCCCAAGTTACAGTTTCTCAAAATGAGAAAGAACTTGTCAATAACCCATAATGCGGTGTGAGCTTTTCTCTCTTTTCTGTGATGACTTTCAACTCCCAGCTCTAAGGAGTCTTTGCAGTGTCAATGTTTTCCATTTTTTAGTGGTTTGGGGCATGTGGTGGTTAAAAGGCTTGTAGGCCTACAAAAAAAAATTAGAAGCAAAATTATTAACTCTTTTGCTGCTGGTCATTGAGAGGAATTCAGTACAGATTCCCTCGTCGGTATTTTCATTGTTGGGGACAGGTTTACATAATGATGGGCTATTTTTTGCCCCTTCATCTGATCCAATTTCTGCCTGTATGGTAGTGCAGATATTTGTATTTTGATGGTGATGGGAGAACCTAATGGAACAGGACGAACAGCAGGGAAGAAGCTGACATCTATCCACTTTCCACAGTAAGAAATATATAATAGCATGGGTGATTCAGCAGGTGCACCAGTAACCTTGAAAAGCCACAAAACTGAAGCTATGCAATGTTGTCCTTTAGGCAAGGGTGAAATGGTGCCAATAATGATGCAGGGTAGCTGACCTTGGCTTGCAGCTTAATGACGACAAGAATCTGTCAGCCCTTTACTATTCCTATTTTCACAAGGGTGGAAAATTTTTTACTAAATTTAAATAATAATTAGTAAATAATTTAATTCCTACTAAATCATCAAGGGTGATGATTTAGTAGGAATTAAATTATTCCAGCCACAATCCAGGAGTGCTGGTTAGAGGCAAAGTCTTGATTACTCTGTGTAGGAAAATCAGTCATTGCTTGGTCTTGGTGAAATTGAGCTTAACCTTCTGCATTATGCATTCAAGCTCAGACATGCAACTGATTGCTCACAAGTGTCAGTTCATTCAGCTACTGTCATCAGATGCAAGACTTGGATAGACAATTAAAGCAGTTCCATTTATAGCACTTCAGGAATATTCCTGGTTTTATATAAATGCTATCCAGGAACCTTGCAGCTCCCATTCACACAAGTAGTCCTGATGAGTGATCTTACTGAGGAATGCTAATTCAGTCCCTGAAAATATCAGTGTATACTTATAAGATTCACAGCTCTCGGAAGCTAACTCGAAGTACAAATATACCATTAGTTACATGCAACTCCTGCAGTTTTTCTCTGCAAAAACCTCTCAATTTTTTTTACGGAACTATCATTGTTTTCTATCCAAAATATCTGTTAAAATATTAAAAGAAGCATTGGCTCTACCAAATGTTGTTTCAATGTTATGCAGTGCTTCCTGATTCTAAGTACCGATGTGATTCACAAAGGCTGGCTTTAGCTGACAGAGGCTGTAATCAGTGCAGGAAAAGAGACACTCCTCTGGAGGATGAATAACAGGAATCATCTCTTACCTCTGATTTTGAAGAGAGCTTACAGACTGGCTGTCCTTCGCTGAAGCTAACCTTTGTGAGCATCCCTAACTATGCCCTGAGACAAGGACTTGCTTTCACTGGGAGGGGATCTGGGAGAACAAAATCTACACATGCAAAACAGGCAGTGGCACTTTGAGAAGGTCATGTTGGGGGAAATGACATCTCAGGCAAGAATGAAACAGTACCTGAAGCAAACTCTGTATTTGGAGGATCAGTGCACTCACTTAATATCAAAATATTGGCTGGATGCTAAACCTGATCCAGGTTCAAAAAGCAGAAAAAAAAAAGTCCTGTAGAAAAGATCCATCAAAGGTTATTAACTACAGAAAATTACTGCCTCTGGCTAAAGCTGTCCCCAGGTGACAGACTAACAGGAGAACGAGTGCAGGAGGAGAGGCTGCAGTGCCTGTATCCCTCCTTGTGCAGCCTCCATTGGCCTTGGAGAGAATCAAGGAGGATGGGCTGGGGAGCTCATCAGTCTGCCACGGTGTGCCATCCTTACCTACTGAGTTTGGCTGTGGCCAGCAAATACCATGAAAATTGCCAAGAGCAGGGTGTTGCCCTGGGAGCTGCTGTTGGCTGTTTCTCATGGCTTCACCAGGCAGCAGTGAAACTCCGCTTGATTTCAGTGAGTTCAGAAACTGAGCATCTGGCCAGCTCAAGAGAGTTCTACATTAATGACTAAAATGTTGAAAAATACATTGTCACAACATGAGGAATTCAATTTCTGTGGTAGTTCAGCTTGTCTGAGATATATTTCATTGATGCCTGGACTAGAAGATCCAAAAATTGGCTGAAAGTGCCCATTCTGTGGCTGAAGAAGGGTTTTTCAAATGTACTACATGAGTTCCCTGATCTCCTAACAAAATTATGTCTGAGAGGTTTGGGTGCTGGGGTGGGATCTCTGGCAACCTGTATTGAAAGTTCACATGAGTATTAAGCTGGATGCCTCTTGCTTTCTTGAATTCATGGAATATTGTATTCTTTTCTTCACCTCTTTTACTGCTGGAAAACAATTACACTAAATTATTAAACACCTGTCCTAGTCCACCTTTCAGCAGGAGATGATATGAGACAAAAGTAGTCCTATAGTTTGGTGTTCTTTTTTGGGATGAACAGATATGTAAATATAAGTTATTAATATCTTCTTGGGTTTTTTTTTAACCTTTGGAAAAGGTAGATGACCCATTAGCATACACAAAGGAATGTTATTTCTTTCTACCCTCTCTCCTTTGCTTTGCTTGATCTGAAGAACAAAATAGGTCAGTGAAAAGGGTTTTTAAAGTACTGAAGGTGAATGTGGTAGGATTTAACCTGTATGCAGAGCTGGAAGTTGTTTGGAAGAGAGAAAATGATGGATGTGTGTTGGAGTCCAGGGCATGTGGAAAACACCTCGGACTGCCCTGGGGGGTCTGAGACCCCAGGAAAGCACTGTCTTTGACCTTAGTCCATGGGAAAAACTTCCAACACTTACAGATGAGTTAAAAAATAACTAAGATTTAAAATAGAGTAGTCAATAGTTTGTCACAGGGTGAAAATTTGTAGTTTTGGGTTTTTAGTATGGAAGTAGATCAGAGCAAGATGGAGAATTTGGGGCGTTATCTCATGTTTTTCTTCTTCTTCTTTTTCTATTCCATCTTCTGCTGTGATGGTGGCACAAAGACATTGGTAGAATGAAATCGAGGTAGAAATTGCGTGTTTGGAATACGTGATAGTAATTGGCACAAAACCATAAATATAGTATATTTTTAGAGTTAATTGGATTAGAAATCTTTAAAACGACCTTGCACCCTGCGTCCATGTTCCTGTAGCTGCTTTTCCTTTAGCGTGCTGACACTCCTGTGAGACCTTGAGATAAGAAATAGAGTAAACATCTTTGAAGAGCGAGCTGCAGGTTCCGTCTCATCTTTCAACCCTGGTACAGGACTCTGAGACAGAAACCCCTAATTAGGGGAATGTCGGGGTAAAAATCCCGACAGATGTATGTAAGTCCACTGCCTACAACAGGCTGATGCCAAGGTAGGATAAAAATGTGTTTTTGCTAAGAAAGATAGTAAGGGTCTTAGCAGTTATTTTTTCTTCCTGGTGATAATCAGTGGTCAGAGAGGATTTGGAGGTTCATGTGACAGCTGTAGATCTCTTCTGTCCCAGGACAGCCCTGACCTGCACGAGCTGAACACCAGAGGCACATTTTGGAATGCCACCTGTACTCCTGGCAGGAGGAGGATGGTTCAGGAGGGGTCTCTGACAGCTCAGCACCACAAGTGTTATCAAGTAAATAAAATCATCATATGATGATCAGCCATACATCAGCCCTGTCTACTTTAGCATGTGATTACAAAATAATTGAACCAAAATCCAGCAAGGAACTGAGGATGTATCCTGGGCAGTTTTGACATAAAAAAAGCAGTGAGTTATTTATTCACTCTATCTATTGTAGCAAATGGGTCATACTGGCTGGCTGACTTGGGAATAAATATAGTTTTATTCTCTTAACCAAGCCTACAGGAAATCAGTCTCAGTGAGTCTCAGCTAAATGAAGAGATATAATGGATATATTTGAGGAAAGAAAAATCTGTTTGCAGTGTGGCTGGGCTGCTGGATGAGTGGCTTGCTGGGTTCACCCTCCATTCCTGTGTACCCAGACAAGCCAGAGGATTTTGAGAAAGACCAAATCATGGTGAGGCTGCGCAGTGATGCAGCCTTGATCACACCATTCCAGGAGCAGCCCAGGAGGCTGCCCTGCCTTTGGGTACTTGGTCACCATCCCGGGCCTTCTCTGATGAGCAAGTAGCTTCCCTGGTTGCTGGGTGATGGCAGCACTGAAGAGCAGTACAAACACATGCATGTGTTGCTGGGCTGGTCCAAGGTGGGGCTGGTAAAGCACAAATCTCTGCCTGTTTTTCTCTTTCCATGTAAGAACTTCAGCCCCATGGCTTACTCTTGGGTCCTGGTCTCTGTTTAGCCTCTGTGAAACTGCAGTGTGTTTTCCTGTGGAATATAAGACAAAAAGGCAATTAGGCTGTGCATTACTACCAGGAGGGTTACAAAGAGGACCCCAAGTCCTGGATGCCATCTGGAAAGTGGCTGCTCTGTTCTCTGAAAATGTTTTTCACAATTTCTGTTACAGTGCTGTGGATAAACATATCCCAAGTCCTCAAGCATTTGCTCAAGTTGCAGGAACAGGGAACATGGTGGGAAACAGAAGAACAGGACACTGAATCCTTAAGTATATGGAGTTATCAAGTGGTGTCTAAGTTCCTTGGGTTATGACCATAGCTGGACATATAGGTCCCTACTGTCTCCCTCCGAAAATCTCCATCTTGTTCCACTAGACACATAGGAAGTATGATGAAGTGTGTCTGAAGAATTTTTGTGATTGTATGGGGCAGATGGAAGTCTAACAAAATTCATTACTTTATAGAAAGAAGTGAAAAAGCCTTATCTGAAGAAAGTCTGAACCTGTGAAAATCTCAGATATCTAAGAGCCATCTTGAGACCAGGTTTTACACTTCCTCTTTTCTTCCTGTGATGTTTTGTCTGAAGGTTTTTTCTCCTTCTCTCTTAACTGCCTTTCATAATTTCATTCCACACTGTTATTCACAGGGGGTTTTTTCTTGCTTAAATTCCTGCTCCCCTTTAGAGAGCATGGGGGGAGCTGGGAAGATGTCTGTGAGCCAGAGATAAACAATCTCCACTGTAAGTATTTCAGATCTTGCCATGCAATGACACAGGGTGCTGTCAGTGCCTGTTAAAGAGAAGCCATCCTTTGGGAGCATGTCCTTGCTAACTAGGAAGTTTTATCTTCCAAATACCTTTAAACCCACATTTGAGTTGGCATTTGCTTGTCTGAAGACAAAACGCAGTAGCTGCTGTTGGTGGTGCCAAGGTGAGATGACATGAGCCTGTGGATACGAGTGCCCTGCTCTGGCTTTGCTTGATCTCTGCCCTGCCAGGAAGCTCTTTGAAAGTGGTTGGACATGGTTTATTTGCACAAGGCTGGGTGCTCAAGATTATGCTTATGTGACTTCAGCTTAGAGCAGAGCAGTTCCTGGCAGGGGGATGTGTTCCCCCACCCTATGTTTGAGTGGGACGTTCTGGAAAAACTGTCATTATTTGGAGCAATATCAACACACTTGGTAGTGAACCCCCAGCCACACTGCATGCCGGTGTGACAGTCTGAAAAATGCTTTTTCTCATGTGACAATGCTTTAGGGCCAGATCTAGGGAGCAGGAGGTGCCCAAGCCCTCCTCTTGTTTCCCAAGAAGTGTTTTTTCTGGGACCACTTGGTGTTATGAGATGAAGAGCTGCAGGTTTGTGGCATGCTGCCCATGTTCCTGTGGCTGTGGCATTTCAGGAAGGTGCATCTGGATCTGCTTTGCAAGTCCTGTTTTTTCTTGCCAGATTTTCCCTGTAGTGGCCCTGGGTAAGCACCATGTGAGAACAGAGCAATTGTCTTCTACTGGCAAAGAGCAACTGAGGCAGCTCCTGTCTGTGCAGTGCCTTTGCTGATACAGTTTTGCTTTTCCCCTGTGACAGGACAATCTTACCTTGGTTTGCTTGGTTTTATTGAGAGAAACAAGCTGAAGGGGTAGGAGTTATCTGAAACTCCCACTCATCTGCCTGGTACATTGCTTCTCTTGCAGAATATTTAACTTTCAGGCCATGGAGACTGCATCAAGCTTCATCAGCTGATGCTGAACGTTTTTGAAGTTTCAATTGCTTCCTTGCCTGAGATGGAGCTATCATTTTTATTGCATTGGTTGCTTAGGCAGGGAAAGGGAAGGATGAACAAATCAGTACAGCCCTCTTGAATTAGGATTGATTTTCATGAATTCTTCTTGTTGATTTTGTAACACAATTGTTTCTAAAACATTTAATTGATTGAGGTTTTTTCTTTCTCCATTCTTTTCAGCAGCATTTGTCCTCAGCCATTTGCCACTGCTGGGAGAGGAAAAAAAAGAAAATCAGCTCTGTGTGAGATGAAGATTTCAACGCATTACACACCAAAACATTTGTTGCTATTTACTTTTAAAAGTGCCCTTGTGAGGCTGCACGGCTACAGCTGCCATCTGTTCGGGATTACGCTTTGGAACTCCTGGTTTCTCTGCAAACCTCCTGCCTGGCGCTGCTCTGTTGGCAGATGGAAGAGGTGCTGGGGTCGGGGCTGGCTGCAGGGGAACAGCACCTTCACAGCTGCATCTGCAATCCTGGTTGTGAGGAGACCACCAGCACGGAAGAAGATTGCAGTCAGTGAAGGTGACTCCAGAGCATTTTTTCCAAGATTCAGTAAGACATTCATTACGTGTTTGTTGAAACACCAGAGAGGGCCGTGACAGGAGTGTTGCTGTCCATCTCCTCTGTTTAGTCATACAGCAGGGAGGTGTGACCAGCATGTGCCTGGGCCCCTGGAAAAGCTTCTGCCCAGCTCAGCTTCTGAGCTGTGTGATGTGGTGGAAGAACAGAGTTTTTCAAGGTGCCAGGGAAAACATCATCCCCTGAAGTGGCAGGAGCATAACTGCATTCTGGAGTCCATCTCTCAGGCAGGGTGAGTAACTTCCAGTGCTGGAAATCCCTCACAAGTGTGTGACAGCCTGAAAGATGCTTTTTCTCACACAAGCAAATGTGTGCATCAGTTAGTAAATCAACGGAGGGAGGTTTTCTTTAGGAGCCAGTGCAAGCTGTGTTTAGCTCTGTGTTTTGGGAATAAAGTGCTTTCCAGTACAAGAAATATGAGGTTTCGTTGTGGTGTGGTCTTTTTCTCTCTTTTCCAAAACAGGTTTGCGGAATAGGTCTAAGCAAATTCTCTGGGATTCATTTGGCAAGGATAATGATGGAGCTCCTGTTGCCAGACATGCAGGCCCTGCTCTGAACTCACAATTTTTAGTGGCTCCAAGAGCCTTGACTAGTCCCTCCAGATGGTGGGAAGCTGCTGAGTCCCAGTGACCAGCAACAAACCTGATGGAGATGCTGGCACAGCATTTTCCTCCCTGCTTGGATCTTGCCTACAAACTCTGATGGTAACAGATGCTAATTATTAACATAACAGTCATCACCTCTGTGATGTGTGGCTGTAACTCTTCTCTACATGTCCCTGTGCCCTTAGCCCATCCCAGCTCTGACATCACTGATGTGACAAATGGTTCAGAGATGCAGGAGCCTGAGGATGGGTCTGTGTTTACCAGCTTTGCAAATCAACAGAATGGTGTAATAAAGGCTGAAAGCAGGGTATTGCTTGAGCCTGCATCAGAGAATTCTGCCTGCCTGAAAAGGGTCCTGCTTTTTGCTACATGGGCTTCTAAAGCCAACTTTATGAAATTGCTCAGTGACATGAAAAATGAGCAATGTTCTTCACGAGTATTCAGCAAACAAGAATTCTCATTGTGCCAATGCTGTGCATATGAAGGAAACTTGTTTCTCTGGGCCAGATTCTGGGTGCTTTTTTGCATTTTTTGACCTGTGGGCTTGGATATCTGGGGAAGGTCTGAATTATGGATAATACAGTAACACCATTCCTCTGGGTCCCCAGCACGTGCTTTAAGTCCCCAATACACTTCTGGTATGGAGGCTAAATGGATCTGCTTTTCTAGATAATCTCTTACTCAGATTTGTAATTACAGCCAGAAATAATAATTTTTTTAGAAACTGACAGAGTTTAACCTCCCAAGTGGTGAGCAGTTTTTAAAAATTGCCCTGATGCTTCTCAGTGACTTAAGTAAATTAGAGAAATATATCCTCTCATGTGCTTCTCATCTACTTACTTACACTTCTGCAGCTGAGAAATTATTTGCACAGCTAGCAAAGAGGCAAGCCAAGACAGCATCCCTGTTTATAGCTGTACTGCCATTTGGAGGACCTATTCTTGCTTTGTATCACCCTGGCCACACAAACTCCAGCCCCCTGAGCAGCACAGTGGGCTCAGTGTTGGCATTCCTCAGCCAGCCCAGGGAAGATGGTTTGGGAGAAATCAGTGTGGTCCTGTGGCTTGATTCTCAGCAGTAAGCAGCTGCTCTACATTTGGTGTGCATAGTACAGCTGCTCCAGTGGAGCCCTGGAATGGTATCATCCAGCCATTTTGGTTCACACCCCGGATTTTTATGGGTTTGTCACCAATCACTTCACATAATCAAGGTGGAAACATACGCGAGGTTGGTTGTGTAGAGATTTTGCACTTGTTGGACCATGTTGACTCAGGAAAAAGTTCCTATGAACCTGGTACCAGGTTTGGGAGGAGCTGGGGATAAGGAGGAATTTCTTTGTTCTTTAAGTGGCCAGATAGGCTGTGCTGTGATGTGCAAGCATTTAGCAGGGCTGTTCTGGAACTAAACTACCTGTTAGACCTTTTCATTTCTTCTAGGAATGTTTTTTCCTTTTTTCTCCCTTGGTCTCAGTGTCAATAAAATCTGGACTGAAATCGTGCCAGTGCTTTTCCAGATAATATCACCAAATGCAGGGGAAAGGAATAATGAACTTCCTGGATAGGTCCCTGGGGGCTTGCAGGGCTTCTGGTGACAGCAGAGATTCTGGCTGTGGGCAGAGAGTGAGGCAAGAACCATCTGGACAGCACTGGACTGGAAGGCAGTGGCCAATTTTTTCTTGGACTAATCACATCAGGCAATGGAGCCAGCAGCAAACTGTGTCACGAAGAATGTAAAATATTGGCAACATCCCAGGCCTCTCCATTAGGGCTGGATTTCCCATCTCGTCTCCCTCCTTCCTCAAACCCTTGTTGATGCTGTTTTTTCTTGAAGGATTAAAGTATGTCAGATTCTGGCTTCTGTCAGGTCACAGTGTTGTCAACTCCAGCATCCTGCCGCAGCCCAGTAGAATCTCAGGGAATCTGCTCTCTAAGGTTATGAAATCAAGGCTTGAATTGTAATAGAGAATTAATGTTTTCATATTCACATTTAGCCCATGAAATTCTGACTTTTTCCATATACATATTGCGAGTGGGTTTTAAAAGTTTGCTGGAAAAAGCAAGGGAAAGTTTGCATTCTCCTTGCTGGCAAGCAACATTGTTTAACCCTTTAGGTCTGATACCTGTGGCTGGAAGGGAGTGGGATTGGCTTTTACTGAAGGCTGGGGTTAAATTTGAGAGGCACAGAGGAGCTGAGTCACAAGTGTGACCTTCCCCTGACCAGGTTTCCAGCACTCCAAGGCTGACCAGCATCATGGTTTGCAGCATCTCCAACCCTGGAAGGCTGGGCTAGCAGATCCTACCCAGAGTCTTCACAGGGCTGCCTGCAGCACTCCCTCCCTGCTACACCAGCATCAGCAGCATGGCCAGATTCAGTGCTGCTTTTCCACTGCAGCCGCTTGCTTGAGCCCAGGATTCAGCAGCTCTTTGGACAGAGATCAAAGGCTTCATCAGAGAACGGGGGTGCTGTTGCTTCTGCTTGGTCTGTAATCAAAAAGGCACAACCCATCACCAACTCTTGTTGTGAGGACATGCAGGGCAGTGAATCCCTTCTTTCTTCCAATGCTTAAGAGGTGGTTTTGATTTTCAGATGCGTGATTGTGTTCCTTGGTTGTCAGGCTGTGTTTAATTATTTAATTAGTCATGCAAATTTCACTGGCATTTTTGTACATCCAAGTTGTTCCTCTAGCAATTAAAAGGCTGCTTTGATGAGCTTCTCTCATGCTGCGTGGTGCAGCAGAGGTTTGGATGGGGTGGGTGGTGCAGTGATGAAGGAGATTTGCTTTCTGGCTCATTGAAGGATCATCAGGGGTATGGAGAAGAGGTGTCTGCTCCTGGCAGTGCAAGACTGGTGATCTCCAGACCTTGGAAAGCTGAAGATACCAAGCAATAAGCAGTCTTTGTTGGAGTAAGATAGCCTGGGGCACTGCACGAACTCACCCCTTCCAGTGTTACTGATGGCAGTAGGAGTCCCATGGAGTCCCTCACAGGATGCAGCATCAACCACACAATTAGGCAGAAACCTCCCAGTTTCCCCTCTTATCCTCACAGGGAATCAACAGGAGGAAATTTTTGATGGACAATGAGCTTCTCTGAAAGAGAAACATCCAGTGCCATGTTCAGTGGTGCCTTCAGACCAAATTGTACATATCTCCTTGTGCAAATTGGACAAAAACTGGCTAAGGTAACTGGAAGAGTGACAGTCCTCAGGCTTGTATGATGGGGCAAATAATATTCTTGAGTGTATGTGTATATGTACTGAGCTAAGAAGCAGCATCTGTAGGTTCCTCCTCTGCCAGAGGAACGGGTGGTGAACAGGAATAGTTTCCAGCGGCCCATGTGGGCACTGTGGGAAGGGAGGTGGGGGTAGTATCAGTATGTGAAAATGGTTCATTATATATGGAGTGCAACTGACTTCTGTAGATAGGTCCAAGTTTTTTGGGCCTACAAAGCCTTAAGGGTAAAAGCATGTTTTGTTGGTTGTGGAATGGCAGGAGAAACCCTCATGACAGAGAGTGCTTGAAGGGCACAGCCTGGTGCCATGCTGGGAACTTTAATTCAAACCAGCATTGGTGGGCTTGAAGTGAGCTCAAAAGCTTTGATTGTTGGTTCTTTGGAAATCAATTTATCCTGCCTATCACCCTCCTAAAATTAGGTTTTGTTTCTCAGTCCTTAATTGTTTTACTTTGTCAAATATTGTTTGATGGGAAATCAATCTCAGTGTTTTTGCTGTTGCTTTCTCAAGGAGGCCTCCCCCTCCTCCAACTTATGCCATTAATATTTATTTCACTGGCAGGTAGGATCCTGAATTAAAGTTTCTCTTATTTCCCCATCTCCCTGCTGTGTTCTCTGTACTTTTGATCAATGTTCAAGTTGCTTCGACTCTATAAATTCATTGCCCTACATTTTCTCTCGCAGCCTCTAAGCTGCAGCTGTATTTTGCTTACAGGTCTCCTGAATCTACATCTCCTTAGTGCTGTCTTCTTCCAGACTCCCCTGTCCCTGACTCTTTTAGATCACTGTAAAGAAGAAGCAGCTTTAGGGCCTCGTTGCTCACCACTGTAATCAATGCTGCACTTCAGCCCTGTATCTGTCAGTTTTGGGGGCGAGCTGGGGACGGGCTTCATGTTGGAAGGTGGTGAGGAAGTTCTCCATTGGGGAGGCATTAACTTCACGCTGTCCCAACCAGGCATGGTCGTCCCTGGGTTGGCACCAAGGCTGTTGTGTCTCTGGGGGGCCTGGCCTGATGTGCCAAAGCCCTTAATGTGGGCAATGGGTGGGTGGCTGGAGGGAGCTGGGGAGGCAACTCTGCTGACATGGAGCTGGTGTGATGGTTCAGCATGTGAGCAGCCACGCTGTGCCTCTGTCGGGGACGCGCTTGATTACTCTCACTGAGAATGAGACTTCCTTCCTCCTGGAAATCCTGTCCAGGAAAGCAGAGGAATTAGCCACATGAATCTGCTGGGAAAAATCAGAGAATAGAAAAATACTGTTTCTGCCTGTTGGAGCTAAACAATTCAGGGGCCCAGTGGTGGGCACAGGAATGGGCTTAGCCGGATGGCTTCTGTCCCATAAGCTGCAGCCCTGGATGAGCAGGGCTCTGCAGTGCCAGGGCTGGGAGGGGAAGCTCCCTGAAGGCAGCGTTCATCTAGACCCAGCCTCTGCCTTTTGGGGCAGGGGAGTACAAAAGGTGCACTGGAGGGAGACTGGGCTGTCATATTAATATAGCAAATGGCTTTTATAAGCTGCCTTGTACAGGAAAGGAGGTGTTGGCTGGCAGCACACGAACTTGATTTTTCTCCTCTCCCAGCAAGCTGTCAGAGGATTAGTGCTCATGCAGTGCAGCTCAATGGCAGCAGGTGAGTGATGCGAAGTGGCTTTCTCCACATCTTCTCTCATCATCCCACACTCCAAACCTCTCTACTGTCCCTGCAATGGGTGCTCCAGAAGCACCCAGGGGTGCTCTGGCCACCCTGCAGCCCTCAAGGAGGAGGCATTGTAATCCAGAAGCCTGGTAACACCCCGGGGTTCCCAGCACATGGGGCAATATGTTGCAATGGAGTAACATTTTAGGCAGTTAATAAACAGCAGAAGCTCATCTATTTGTTATATGAGGCCAATTACCAGATCACTTTGTAACTGTGCATAGACCAGGCACAAGAAGAGAGGGAAAAGAAATAATTCAGTGATAGCTTAGTAGAAAATTATTATTTATTTATGTTTGTGGCTGGTTTCCACATCAGCACGTGGGTCTGGGTGGGATGTGTACTATGTGCTGTGTTTGGCAGAGGACCAGGTCCCAGTGCTGTGTCCCAGCACAGGGCTCTCCTGTGCACTCTGGCAGCTAAATGAACATGAGAAAAAAGGGAGCTTGCCCAAAGTCCTGGAGGGAGGCAGTGTTTGTGCAGCTCAGTGAAGCACTGAAGGCTGCATGGATAGAAAACCAGGACAGGAGGAAAACACTGACATAAGAGCCAAGAAGACACCTATTTCTGTACCAGCTTGTTCAGCCCTGACTATATTAAAACCCCATTTTCTTCCCAGGTGTCTAAGAGCTAAAACCCCAGCCGCGAGGACACAACATGCTTCACTTGCCTGAGAGTGGGATCTGGACCCTCAGGGTGATGTGCAGGACCCTTTCCCTCTCATGCTGGATGCAGAGGGCACATCTCCCATGAGGAGCCTCCCCCAGCTCAGCCCAGGGCAGCAACACGAGGGGAGCTCGGGTTTCAGCCCCTTGGTTTGCTGACTCAGGGCCTCGCTTTTGGCTGCTGCCGCTTCCTGGAGCTCATTGTTTGGCCACGCTTCCTTCCCGCCCGGTCCAGCACCGGGGAGGGAGTGGGATCCCCTGGCTGGGAAGGAAGGATTATGCTCCCAAGTGCCATCTCACACCCATTTTCAGCACATTCCCTTCCCCATCCTGCCACAGCAGCCATTTCCAAGGAGAAGTAAGGCTACAGAGAAGGGGAGTGGTGCTCCCTCCCTGCCTCTCCTCTTCCAATCTTTACATCAACTGGCCGCTGAAAATCCACCACTGCCTTCTGAAACTAGTCCTCAAATGACAAACTCGGTTGTGGTAACATCTAGGATAAGCCTGCTAGGATGCCCTGACGAAAGTGTCTCACCTTGACAGCTCCCTGTTTTTAGGCTCTGATTATGTAGAAATGGGTGTTTAGGGCTTTTGTGTCTTAAGGGAATGGAGAGATAAACAGAAATTACTTGAAGTGTGGTGAATGAATGATAGATGAAATCTGGTTTGGTCCAGCTGGTAGAGGTTTTACACAGAACACAGCCTGACTCATTGTTGGGCACCTAAGCTTTGCTTAACCTCAGATTTATAGAAACTAATTTTAGTCACATTAAAATAGGTCCTGACAGTCATTCAGTCCCATCTGCAAAACGAATTGTACCTTTCCCAAGGCCAAACAGATCTCATTTGTGCTTCATTTGTTCAGCCCATTTATGGTTCTTCTTCGTGTTGCTTCCTTTCAGCCCTCTTTGAATAAACCAGAGCTGAATTATACCCTGGAAAGAGAATGCAATTTGTCAGTGGAAATGAAGAGCAGAAGTGGATTATTTGGGTAAATATTCATTCCTAGAGGCTTTTGGAGGTAGCAGAGCTTCCAGGGAAACACATGGCCTAGCAGAGGATGGGGTGAAGGCTAGGTCGGAGCAAGGCTTGGGATAACCCCTCCATCCAGGACAGAGCTGCATCTCTTGGAGGCCTGTTTTATCCCCATAAGATGTACTGATCACATTACCCGTGTCATTTCAAGACCTGTCTTCAGCAAAATCCTCCTAACTCAGCTGTTCACAGCAAGTGCCTGGGCTCTGGCAGGGCTGGCAAGCTGCTTGGCCATAGCTCAGCGTGGCTGTCCCTGCTGCAGCAATGCCACTGCATGTGCTGTGTACTGCAGGGGTGCTCAGGGAGGTTCAACTCCTCCTGCTGTCACTCATATGGCAAAAAAATGCTTCACTAATCCAGGTTTACTCATGGCCTTCTGGTTTAAAAAAAAAAAAATTAAAACCCCTCACCTTTGTTAATCTCACCTTGGGTTTATTTTTCTGTGTTTTCTCACCTATCCCTCCCTCTCCTCCAGCTGCACGGCAGTTTCACTAAAGTGGCTGGCCTTTCCAGACTGCAAGAAAGCCCTTTTCAGAAAATAAGGGGAGAGATTTTATTGTATGTCCATTCTAAAAATAAAATGGTTCTGTATTTCTAGAGCATCTTCCAGCTACTGATTTCAAAGATCCTTGAAATTCTCAATTAGTGAAGCATCCCAGCTCTCTCAGGAAGGAAGCTCTGGGTATTGTTATTGGTACACCCTATGAAGGAAGGACTATTGCTTATTCTGGGCTTTGCTCAACCCCTGAAATTGTGAGTTCCTGCATGACAAGAGGGGTTATGAGGGGATTTGAGCCCCAGCTTGCTGTCTGCCAGATCCCAGCAGGAACAAAAACTCTATTTCTTGTTCTAAATTAGATTTGGTCCCATGCAATCCCTGTCTGTGTTCTGCTTCCATCTTGTATTCCAGTTGCAAGAGGCAAAACTACCTTCTTCCTTTCATTTTTATACAGCACTGTGCACAGACAAGACAGTCCCAAATCCCTCCAAATCAGAATATGTTAAAATTGGGATGTTTCCCCAGATCAGGCTATGTTTCAGGGGAAGAGGGAACGATTTCCATGTCAGATCTGACAGAATACAGCAGCCCAGTGTGCAGGGTGGTGCAGACACACAGACCTACCTCAGGCTCCCCAGCTGTCCTCACAGCAGTACATCCCCGCAAACACAGGGGGAAAGATTTCAGCATCTGTGTGAAAGCCTCCAACACAACCCCATGTACTGAGCAAGCTTTCAAGGGCTTATTTTTTTTGCATGAAGCATCCTTGAAATATAATGTTCCTCATGTCAGATGCTTTTTAAAAGCCTTTTTGCTTTTTGAAGGAGCAGGGCAGGAGCAGCAGCTGAGCTCTGCGGCTGCCTCACCCCATGGCACAGCACTCGGAGCCTGGCCTTGCCCGGCTCTTACGGAGCTCTTAGGGACCAGCCAGGAGCATCGCCTCCCGTGTCCTCAGATGGACTCCAAGGGAGGAAGAGCAGGGATGAGAGAGAGCAAACCAGAGCCCTCAAGGCCTCTTCCCAGCCTCAGGGAGGGGCGGGATGAGGGAAGTTTATTTTGGGAGCTGTGGCTGCTTTTCCCGCCGCTGGCCGTGGGGCAGCTGTGTGCACGGGCTCTGCCCCAGCTCGTGTTGGTGCTGTGCTGGGCTTGTGGCAGTCTCAAAACTTGTGGAAAAGGTTGGCAAGGGCAGAAAATGTGGATTTTTACTTTTCTCAACCAATATGATGCATGGAGAACAAGTTGTTTTTTTTCTATAAACTCACCCCCTCCCCTACCCCAACGAGCCAACAATGTTTGAGTTACATCAAACTGGTGGGTTGAAACTTGCTGATCTTTCTTAGTAAGAATGCCTTGCAGTCCTCTGGGGAACAGGGCTCTGTGGGGGTTACTCCCTGCTCCTGACCCCCTGCAAGGGACATCTTCTGGTGCCCCTTGGCATACTTTGCTAGAGGTGGTGGGACCAGGGATTGATACTCACAAGCAAAGCAGGAGAGGGGAGAAAAAAGGATGCAGAAGCTTTCTGTGTGTTGCACAATATCCCTGAAGCCCTCAGGTGCTGTTTTTCAGGGTTTGGAGCCCTGTTGAGGTTTTTCCCATGGTCACAAACCCATGCTGCCGACTTCATTGCTACTGTGCCTGCTGATTTCCAAAGGAGCCAGCACAGTCCTGCAGCCCACAGGACCCATGGCGGAGATGTTCTGCTGGCATGCAGAAGCCTGTGATAGCCTCACTCCTGTTTTCAGCTTTTTTATCTTTCCAAGAATTGCCCTTTTCCAATCCTATTTTACTACCCCTGTAGCAAGGCTTTCATCTGCTGAGGCATCAAAAGCTTTTCTGAAGTCCAGAGTGAGTCCTGCCCACTCCTTCCACCTTCCTGAGTGTTTGATTACCCCCCGAGCAGATAATGGTCCTGCATCATGCTCTTCCAGCCAGGAGCTCTAGCTCAGCCAGACCCAGTTCTGGCACAGGGATCCTCAAAACCATCCCATCTTCCTGCTGCTTGGATGTAAATGAGGAACCTAAATACCCACATCCATCCCACAGCCATCTCCAAAGTGGACAGTTGTTCAGGTGGGGTACAGGGGAAAAAAGAAAAAGCAATATTTTTTTTCAAACATGATTTTTAGAATTATTTTTAGAGCCTGATGCGTGAATGCGAATCATGGGTTTAGCCGTATGAAACCTCCTTTTCATCTTTTTACCTTATCATTATCCTTGCACACTCAGTTTTATCTGTAGTTTGACATCTTTTATCCCCAGCCTTTCTGAGAGCAGAAATAAGGGCAGCTTTGCTCCCCAGCACTGGAAGCACTGCGTATGCAGGGCACACTGATTTGAAATTATAATCCTCTTTTTGTTGTATCCTTGCACTGTTTATTGTTACTGTATATACTGCTTGTTGTTGTAGTTTTCCATTTCATGCAAAATACATTAAAGAAAAAGGCCACAAATGCTTGAGGTCTGTTTGTTATTCTCTGTGTTTAAAGCTATTTCCTAAAAACTAACTTCCCTGAAGTGCCTGCGTTTGCCCTTCGCTTGCCATCCCTCTGACTCCACTTGCATTAGCACAAACCCTACGAGCTTCCCAACAAACTGCAGAAAGCTCTTTGTTTGCAAAGGGTTGGAGGAAAACGGTATGTTCCCAGAACCGGGAGCTTGTCCCTTTGCTTTGATTTGCTGCTTGGCTGATGTAACTTGGGACTGTTTAGATTTCTTTGATGTGGCTGGTGCTGTGGGTCTGTGATGCTCCTATGGCTTTCTGGGTAGTCATTATCCTGTCTCTGTCATGCTGCTGACAGTTTTTACGTGGCCTTCCCCCCCCC
>WBMY01011372.1:112807-177431 GCA_013397315.1 Donacobius atricapilla | reverse complement strand
CCCCGCCCCCAACAACATTTTAAAACAAAACAAAAATACATCACATGGCATTTTGTCCTTTGTCTTTAATTTGGCCCCAGCCTGCAGTTTTGGCAGTGAGGATAGGGTTTCTGTATGCACCAGGATGCAAAGCCTTCCTCCGCAGTCCTACTAAAGGAACTGTGGAAAAAACACCTCATAACCTGTGGATTTTCATCTTTGAGATGTGTTTTGGGCTGCCCCTGATGCCTCTCCCTCTGCTCAGTGCAGGGCTGTTGGTTCTCTTGGTGAGGCTGGTCTGGTGGCAGTGCTGCTGGTAGGAGGCAGGAAGGAAGCAGTGCCCAGCCCTGACAGTTCAGCTGCCCCAGCCTCAGCTCCTGGCTGGAAATGGACCCCAGAAAAAGAAAGAGCTGGGGTCACTGCTGCTTGGTGGAGGGGATGGAGCCAGACCCAGCAGAGACTCTCAGTGAAAGCAGGGACCAGAGGACATGAGCTGCGTGCAGGGAGATTGAGGCTCTTCTCCCTGATCCAGGGCAGGAAGTCACCGCTGTCCCCAGATAAAAGTGCAAAGCTGGATGCTTCTGCTCAATGGCGTTATACAACCTGGCACAATGAAATCTCATTTATTTTCTCCTATCAGCCTAATGTGATGATTTGGAAGAGGGGGGAAGAGCGATCTCCTGAACAGTTGGGCTGGGATTACACTTTTTCTATGGAGCTCATCACCGTAATAACCAGGAGCTCTGTTTATCAGCCCACCAGCCATGCCCTTTTAGGAGATTACCATTTTCCAATCTCATTTCTCATAAAAGAGGATTGCTGCCCATCCCCTCCCCATCCCAAACCCCTCGCTTATGAGTGTTTATCTGCTCAGGGTGTTTATGAAGCTGCAAACAGGAAACTTCTGTTTATCCTCTGCGTCATCAAGAGCTGGAAACTCAATGGGATAATTACTCTTTCAACAACACATGTAGCCCATCAGCAGACTTTGGCATTTTGCTGGTGTCAATAATATATATACTTACTCTGCAGAGAGACATAATGCTGATTTGTTTCTCTTTCCTGTCTCTTTAACATGGCATGAGATTGGGGTTTCTGGCTCTCAAGGTATCTCATGGAAGGGGGGATTTTTACTTAACGTTAAAGACAGGTGCTGCGTCCCTCAAAACCAGTGGCACTGAGGTGTCTCTAGCAAGAGGGGGCAACTTGCCTGGAGAGTGCCAGCCTCAACACACTTCTCACTCTGACAGGACACCACCAATTGCTCTCACCCTGCAATTGGAGAAGTCACATGTGGAGATGGCTTCTTCAGATGTTATCACAAGCACCTAGGCTAGGGAAAAGGCTAGGTAATTAATCATTTTTTTGGCAGAGCTCTTTCCTTTTCTCTCTCTGCAGGTTGCAGGGAAGACATTCTGATTCCCTTCACCCTTCAGCTGAAAATTTTTGAACTACGCAAAATGCAGAAGTAAGTTCATTAGTGATATCCACCCGATGAAATTCAAGACATGAAGTGTTTTGACTAGCGCTGTTCAAATAGAGGAATCAGTCAGGAGTATATTGCAATCAGTGCATTAAGATAAGATCCCAGAGCACTGGGTTTCCAGAGCATTGATTATAGATTAGCATCCCATTGCTTCAGAAATGGAGTCAGCCACCCGTGTATAAACCAGAGGAGCTGACAGATATGGATGGACTCACAAAGCAGAGGCAGGGAACACAGAAAACACCAATGTGCAGCGTGGTCCCCAGTGCCGTGGTCAGCTGAGCACACCCAGGCAGTTTGTACACACCAGCAAAACACAGCCTCCACCTTTTCTCCAGGGGCTGCATCATTCCTGCTCCGCAGGGGCTCCCCTGCTGCCCCCCAGGACTTGGCCTCCCTGACCACGCACGGAGCGTTATTTTGGCCAGGCTACAAATGTGGAAACCTCGTGCGGTTGGTCAAAGCAAATTCATTCAAAGGGAGTGAGTGCTTGCCAAGTTGCTTTTTTTCTTTTTAATTCATTTTAGCTGTATTCACAGACCACAGATCTGCAGGCAGGAATGGGAGCCATGTTTCTAATTTGGTACGAAACTTTTATTCCCACTTGGCGCAGAGCTGCTGCGAACGTTGAAGGCTGTTCCTAATCCTCTGCCCCGTGCATTGAAACTGTGCTCCATCCATCCGGAAATGCAGTTATTTGCATTGCATAGCAATTTTCAGGCGATAAATACAAGGTTCAGTGTTTGTGGGGACAAGGACGTGGCATCCTTACTGCATCATATGCACCCAGAAAGCAAAGACAGCAGTGAAGTAACACTGAAGGGCTGGATTTCAGGAGCTTGTAAAGTTCAAGGCTGCCTTAAAAAATTTAAAGTCAACTTTTGCCTTTGTAAACAGAGTATTTTCAAGATCCTGTTGGAGGAAACCAGCACTTGGCTGCGTGCTTAAGAAGGGGACTTGTCCAGGTTTTTTTCTAGTTGATACTATTAGCCACATGCCGAGGCATAAGCACTTGCTGAACCAGTGGGGTGTTGAGGTTTGTGGGGCAGCTGTGCCCAAACGGGGTGAGTCCTGCAGACCTCAGGTGGTGCTGTCCATCAGTGATGTGATGTGGGAACACCCAGGGTATGAAATGTTGTGTGTCAGGAGTAGAGGTGTTTCCAAATTCTTTCACCAGTGAAGAAATTGGCAAACCAAATAAAAATTATCTGCCATGTATCAGGCATAAATGTGTTCAACATCATCTAAGAGTGAAACTTTTCTGCAAACCCTACCATCACCTTGTGACTTCAATTGAAGATGAAATCAGCTGCACAGTTGAATCTAGCTGGAAACAGTTATATCCTTTTTGAAAGCATTCCGGTCTTCTTTCTCATGCCCTTTCTTGACTTCAGATGTCTTCCCTGTGCATAGCCCTTTCCCAGGGAATGCCCACAGGATATGTAGCAGAGAAGCTGTGGCTGGCCCATCCCTGGAAGTGTTCAAGGCCAGGTTAATTGGGGCTTTGGGCAACCTGGTCCAGGGGAAGTTGCTCCTGTCCTTGGCAAGGGGATTGGTACAAGATGAGCTTTAAGGTTCCTTTAAACCCCAGCCATTCAGTGGTTTTGTGATTTGCAAGAGGGTTTAGAAGTCCTTATCAACATTGATATGGATGCTAACTCTGACACAGACAAACGACGAGGATCACTGCAGCCCCAGTGGCTCTTGGCTGTGGCTGTGGTTATCTTTCCTCCCTTTTGGGGCCTGTATTTACCAGTAGACTGCTTGTCTTGTTGCTCCCTTGGTGGGAACTGGATAAGCATCTCCTGACAGCTGTGAGCAGGGTTTGCATCACTGCTAGCAAGGGACAAGGGCAGGAATTCCCTTTTCAGTGATAGTTTTTGTCTGGCAGGTGTCATAGCCTAGGGAAGGGGACAGATGCTGCATTTGCAGAGGTATTTGTGAATAGTGGAGGAGATGTGAAGGAGAGTGGCCAGAGCAATGTGTCTTGAAACGTGGGGAATATTACTGTGATAAACTGCATAATTGTCAGAATTTCTGTTTCATAAAGGGTTTAATAGCACTGGAGAACTACAGGACTTCCAGATCCTGGAGGAAAGAAGTTGGACCGTGATAAAAAGAGCTCTGCACACTGCCACAAGCCTGGCACCATGGGAACACACCCTTGCTCCTCTAGCAGCCTGGCTCCATGGCGGAATCCAATCCCTTCTGCAGTGCTAGGTGGAGGAGAGCTGGCACAGCCTCTCCCCTGAACTGCTGGGAGTGCACATCCCTCCTCACGCAGTCGAGACTCTGCAATGATGCTGTTAAAGAGCAGCCTGGGACAAGCAGCAGGGAGCTGTGCTTAAGATGTCAATCGGGAAGAGAAGGGTTGGGCAAGAATAGCAGGGCTGTGATTATTTGCCAGAAATTTGAGTCCCAGAGGCATCAAGCTACAATAACGAAAATCCTTGCGTGTGGATCTCATTCCTCTGCCAGGAATGCATCTCTTGCATCACCCCAGGCCAGGAGCTGGATATTTCCATGTGCCACCTGCAACCACAGCCTGCAGGGAGCAAGGCATGCTGAGGGCACAAGCTCTGTGCGCCCATGATCCTCTGCAGTACCAAGCAGAAGGTTTCTCCCTGCCCCACTGCTCCTCACTGCTACCACCGGCCAGGAAATACCACAAGGATTGATGCTGGAGCCAGGGAGGGGTGTGAAGAGACCCACAGGGACTGATAGCGGCATCTCCCAGGGCTGGGAGCTGCCCGGCCACGCTGGCATGTGTGCGAGGCTGGTTTCCACGGAAACACAGCACACCATGTACTTCCACAGGGGAGCTCCCAGTGATGCAGGCTGGACTGCAGGGTGACCTCTGGTCCCAACCTCGGTGGCACAGGGGGGGTTGTAAGGCAGAGGGGACATGTGAACCTGCTTTAGGATGAGCCCCCATGGAGCACACGGGTCGTGCTCGTGGGGGAGCTCTGAGTGCTGTGCTGCCTTTGCTGCTGCCCTGGAAGGGAGGGGGTCATCCTTGCAATGTGTTCTTCACCCAGGGCCTGCTGGGGAGTTGCAGGGGTGTCCCATGGGGCTCCAGCAGAGCAGGGAGGGCATGCTTGGAGAAGTGGAGGGAAGCCCTGACACATCCCTGGGATTGTCAGGCCTTGGCTAAGATTGGAATGGGGCCGAGACAGCCTCTCTGGGGCATCAAGAAGGAGAAATAAGGCTGCTTCATGGGAGTTTTATGGTGCCTCTGTTTTGCCATCCTCTAAGGTCTGCTTAGGTTTTAATATTTCATTAAATTGCATTGCAGTTTTCCCTGCATGGCCAATGGAGAGCAGCATCTCCAGGTCAGATGCTGCCAGATTCATCCTGTCTGGAGCAGGCAGCAAAACCCATGTCCTGGATGTTTCCATTGGCCCCAGTGCAGGTGGGACATCCACCTCTTGGAAATGCATTGTCCCAACCCCTGTGACTTGGAGCTGCCCATGACAGAGTGGTCCAAGAGATGCAGCAGTTAATGCACTGCCCTGCCCCAAGCAGGGCAGAGGGGATTTCTCCTGCCTTATTTCTGCTGCAAGGTGTTGTGGCTGAGCTGCTCTCACAGAAGGTGGTTTGGATTGGTGCAGGAGAGGGGGAAGCAGGATTTGGCCCAAAGGGATCGTGTCCCTCCATGCCCAGCTGAAAGCTGGGGCCACAGCTGGGATGAGTCACTCTGGGCTTATTTTATCATCCCAGGAGGAAAGCAGTGTGAATCATCTCATCCAAATGCAGAGGTGTGCTAGGGTGCCTGATGTACCTTTTGTTGCCTGGGGCTCCCTTCTGGCTGCACACTTTACAAGGGACCATCGGGCTTGGGAGTCAAAATCTGACTTTGAGGCACTGTGAGTTAGCTGAGCTGAGCCTATGACTGTCCTGGATGGCCGGAGAGCAACACACAGTTGCACTACAATGAGTGCATCACATCTTAAAGCCAGAAAGCAAACCACAAGGAGGAGGACCTGGGCATTGTGATACGCAGACCAGGGACCTTTCTGCTTCCCCAGCCTTCCTTCCAAACCCAGGCTTCTCCTGGCCCCACAGGCTGTATTTCCTTGCTCTGTTTCCTGGAACTTGATCCTCCTAATGCCCAGGATTGCTGATTCCCAGTGGAAAACCTGCCTGCAGAGAGTGGTACCAGCGCCAACACCTGCCAATGTCCGCAAGGAAGGAGGGCGCCAGCTGAGGATGCTCTTCAAGGTTGTGACAGGGAGTAGATGGGCTGTGCTAGTGTTAAATTACCTGTCGGTGCAGAGGCAGCACTTCCACCAGGTGAGTGATGGGAGCATTGGTGTCACACACCACCGGGCTGGCCAGGGTGTGTGGGGATGGAGAAGCCACATCCGTGTCCAGCTGCTTTGCTCAGCAGTGCTGCCTTTCCTGGGATCTCCTTCAGTCCTGTGCTAGGACCAATAACCAGACCCAGCTTGGCAATGCATTCAGCTGCAAAACAAAGCTCATCTTCATGCTCTGCTTCCTACTTCAGAAGCACCTCCACATCATTTCCCTCTGTACCAGCTGAGTGCCCTCATTGCCTGCTGTTGGCTTCATTGCAATGGGCCTTATTTGTTTTGTGCAAACTGACCACAGTGTAGCTCTCATATTCAATAGAGATGAGCAGCAGAATTCCTGTGTTCCTCCTGCCCTCCAGCTGGGGATGCTGGGAACGTTTTGGGTTTTGACCACCTCAGCCTTTGCTGGCCTGACTCTCAGCATACCACTGCTTCTGGACTGTAGTTTCCACCAGCTGCAAATGCAAACTTGGGTGCCTGGCAGTTGGATTGGAGAGGAGGTTGAGGAATATGACATGGCTATAGGTGATTGCAGATGGTGCTGGCTCTGCCTGTACTACCTCCTGGTGAGTTTCTTTGAGTTCAGGATGGAAAACCATTCTAGGCTATGCACAGCATGTGGCACTGGTGATGTTAGATGAGCCTCCTGCCCAAAACATCACCCTGCTCGGAGCAGATGAGGAGTAATGAAATGGGTGGTGGGAGATGCACTTGGTTCAAAGGAGTGTGAGTGACCTGTGGTGCCTGGGCACCTCCCGGGCATCACTTGTGGAGAAAAGCAGAACCATGTGTTGTCTTTGGAGGTAAAGCAGAACTGCATGGCTCATTAAATGGAAACACAATCTCCTGACCATTTTGGGGTTTCTCAGCCAATCCTGGCCCAGTCCTTGCAATGCCTTTCAGATTTAAAGGAAGGGCACAGATCCTGAAGGAAAACTGAGCCAGAGGGAGGTGAAAGGCAGTTCTCCCCAGGATGCTGCCCATGGTCTTCGGCTGATTTTGAGGTCAGTCCTTTCTCAGCAAAGATGGACCCAGGAGGGCCCATGGGGTCTAAGCCACAGGGCTGGGCTTGGAGCGGGAGGGCACCCCTCCATCCCCCCCCCACAGCTCAGCTCTCCCCAGAGGGCACTGCAGAGGAGGGAAAAGAGTCAGTGGAGAGACTCAGATTACAAATGTACAAGCATAGGAAGCAGAGATATATATTCCCTGGATATTAATTACCTCTAAAATGTCATCTTTTTTCCGGTGAGTGGGTACTTTAAGCAACTGGATATATGATGGAAAGGAGACTGTGTCAGGCAGTGGGAGGACGGACACGGTGGAGGCAGCTGGACACCACTGAAGGGCTGGGTGCTGCATGGAGCACTGGAGCATCCCAACAAGCCTCAGCCCCAGCCAGGGACATTGTCCTCACACACACTGCCCTCACACACTGCCCTCTGCTACCATTATGGTCTGACTTGGTCCCTCACCAGGCACACTCAGCTTGAGAGTTTAGTTCAGAACAAAACGCTGCTGAGGGGAAAATCCTTGGGTTTAAATTAAAACAGGTTCAAAAAAAGTGTTATAAAGCAACATGCTCTGCTCTGAACTGGGAAGGGGCACATCTGATTCCAGCATGCAGGACAAGAGGCGGAGGCAGGGAATAGCCAGCATGGTGTGAGTGGAGATGTTCTTCATATCATCAGCCTGTCAAATTAAAATGCAGGAGTCACTGAGGAACATATTTTGGGGACTACATTGAAAATTAGGGTTACAATTATTTTTTTCCCAGTGGTTTGGAGTTAACTCTCCCCATGGATGTTACTGAAGGGCTCAGATGCCAGCAATTGGCCTTTGGGGATCAAAGCTGCATTTTGGGGGCTTTATATGGTTTAAATCTGCTTCTGCATGAGAGCTAATGTACCAACTGGATCCCAGGCAATGCTAACACCTCCAGTGGGAGCTGCCTTGGCCTGCCATTCAGAAGAGCAGGAAGAGGCAGTCCCTGGTGTGGGGGATTTTTGCTGCCACTGTGCTAAAGCATCAGTGGCAGCAAAACCAGTAACAAGACTTTATTAAGTGTCAAAGACTTTTGTTTCACCATTTTCCAAGTGAAACACTGCAAATGTTGGCTTTGAACTGACCTTTGATCACAAAATTACCTTGCCTTAATTAAATATTAAAACCAAACAAAATGTCCTGAGTGTGGAATGAATTGTTTTGCTCCACCTACAGGGATTTTTTATTTCACTTGAGTGGAAAAACTGAGAACCCAGTGTCACATTGTCTCACCCTGAAATGAATTTTTGTTCTGGCTTCCTATCATTAAATGTCAGCAGATGAAAAAAAGCAATTATTTGCAGAGTATTTTTATGACATGAGACTGTACCTCCCTTCCAACAACTCTTCTGGGATTTGGGTGGTTATTGCTTTTTGCTGGCTCTAGGGAAGACTTGTGCCTGTTGCTGGGTTATAGTTGGACCCACAAAACCAGTTGGGCTGATGTGCTGGGGTCTCCTGCTGAGGCTGTAGAGACTTGCTGTTCCCTGCTCTTTGCCTGCGTCAGTATATTCATCATTATTATTGTTTTATTGTATTATTTATTCTACATAACGGCTTTGTTGGTTTTTCCCATTGGGATGCTGAAAAATCAGCACATTTAAATATGTTGTGAATAAAACTTGAACTGGCTACTGACCTTCCAGTCATCTTGACAGGAATCATTTCGTGGAATCATAGAACAATAGAATGGTTTGGGTTGGAAGGGACCCTAAAGAATATCTTGTTGCAACCTCCTGCCTCGGGCAGGGACACCTCCCAGACCTTCCTTCTAGACCAGGTTGTGTCGCCCTGATTTTTTCAGCCTTCTGATGTGTTGCACAGTTCTAATGTTTTCATAATTCTCAGTTTCTTTCTCACACACGGGTGTTATGAATAGAAGCAAGGTTTATGTTAGACAAGGTTGTTTACATTCCTGCTCTAGGACGGATGGACAGCTGATGGACAGTTGTCTTGACCAATGGGATGGGAGAGGTGTCAGCCTTCTCCCCCAATCCCTGGTCTGTGTAGAAATACTATAAAAACAGAATCAGATGTTTTAATAAAGAGTTCATGCCTTTTCACCAGACAGTGTGTATGTGTGTGTGATTGTGTCCCAACAGCAACAAGGCTGCTCAAAGCCCCATCCAGCCTGGAACTGAACACTTGCAGGGATGGGGAAAACACAGCTTCTCTGGGCAAACTGTGCCAGTACCTCACCAACCTCACTAGGAAGAATTTCATCCTGATATCCCATCTAACCTTGCCCTCTGTCAGTTTGAAGCCGTTCCCCCTTGTCCTGTCAGTCCATGCCCTCATAGTCCAGTCCCTTTCCAGCTCTTTTGGAGCTCCTTTATGTACTGAAAGCTGCTTTAAGGTCTCCCCTGAGCTGTCTCTTCCCAGTTTCCATGAATTACCCTCCAATAGCCCAGGCCATTCCTGGCATGGCGACTGACCTGTTATGTTGCTGATGCTGAGCAGGTGGGTTTCACAGAACATTTTCCCTTTCCCTTCAGTCCTTTTGCTTTTTGGGATGGACAGAACAGATGGGTGGGATGGATGTGTCCATCTGCCTCATGCCCACCTGAGATAGGGATGTTATGCTCCAGCCTGGGTCACCCCAGGTTAAACCTCATGGAGTGAGCTAGCCCAAAGAGAGATTTACAGCACCAAATCCTATCCTGAGCCTGAAGATGGATATTCATATTTCACTCAACAGGGATATTTACCTACTTAGGAAGAAAAAAAAAAAAAAAAACAAAACCAAAACAACACAACACTAAGTGCTTTCTTCCCAGGCATGTTTTTGCCTGACAGTGTGTGTAATCCTAATCCCCTGGCAGGGCTAAGCTAGCGCTGGAATGGGCAGGTGCCTGGCACAGGGAGGGAGGCAGGGTCTGATGGGCACTGGGACTGAAGAAGGGCTGGAAACATCAAGCAAAGTGGCTGTAACAGGAGAAGGAGAGGAAGGGTTGGCATAGTTCAGAGGAATCTGGGTCCTCAACCCTGCTTATGCCAAAGGCTATATACAAACCACAAATTTTGGGGCAGAGGCTGAGAAGTGGGAAAGCTCAGGTCTGGTTCTGAGGAAGACCATGGTGGTTTGAAGGTGGGTGGAAAGGCCTGAAGGATGCCACTGTAGCAGGTCTGGGATCTGGACACAGGGCCCTCTCCAGCACTGTCCTCCCCAGATGCTGAGCTTGTCCAATTTCTAATTTAGAAAAGGAATGCCAAAGGAAGAAGGAACTGGTTTACATTTTCCCGAGAAAAGCCAGTCTCTTGCGCTCTTCCCCCAGGCAGGCAGGATTAAATTGCAGCTCTGGGTATGTACAAACATTCCCTTGTTTTCCCAGCACTGAGCTGGTTGAGGGGGCTCAAAGGTCATTCCTGAAGTTTGGGTTGTTTCGGTAGCAAAAGGGTGACTCAGAGAACAAGTTCAGGTTATGTTATCACAGGATTATGTAGAGTTTTAGACTAAAATCTTCTTTAGAGTCCTTGGGCCTTAGCCAGATGTCAGATTCCCCTCTGAGCATCCACCCGATGGGGCTCAGCTGTGATAAGGCACCTTTCCAACAAAATGGCTTTTACTGTGGACAAATGAGCTGAGCCCTGAACACCAGAGAAATGTAAAACACAGTAGCTGTGTGTAGCCCCTGACTTTGATTGAGAGGTCCCAGGGCAGAGGGATTTTTTGTTTGAAAACCCATTAAAGTCTTCCAATTGGAAGGGGTTTAATTTGGCCCCTAAGTTGTTAAAACTTGCTGAAGGATGAGCAGCAACTGGTGGGAATTGTCTGCTCATGCTTAATGCAATGTCTGGGAGCCTGGGAGCTGGGCTCTGTGCACTGTCACTCTGGTTTGGCAGCAAAGAGCATCCTTCACATCCCTGACAGTGCAAAGGTGGGGGGGAGGAGCACTGCTCTGCTTGATCAGGGCTCTTGTCCCAAAATCAACCGGATCAGCTTCCAGCTTTTATGCCCATCCTCCTTTCTCTGCCTTCCATCCTTTTCCTGGAGCTGAAGCCTTCTATGCCCTCTATGAGATCAATAACCCCACGGGGATCATGAAAAAATGTCTTTGCATTTATGCTGAGCACCCAAAATTTCCGCCATTCCTGGCAGTGCTGGGTGATGGGGAGCTGAATCTGAGCAGTGGCTGTTGCCAGTATCCCCTATGCTGTCAAATTCTTTAAAATGGCTTAATCTGGGAAATACTGTAATCCTTGTCTGACTTTGCACGCAGAGGGATCCAGGTGGCATTTTGCAGTGCCAGCAACAATCCTGTTATCCTGGCTGTGTGTTTTACACTCCCTTCAGTGTCCCTTGGAAAGATGAGCCCATCATCTCAGCAACTGGCAGTGCTAGAAAAATAGGAAGTTTTGGAAAATCAAATCCTTTGCAGGGAAGAAAGAAGGAAGCAGTGCACCAGCCTTTTTGTAAGGTCCGTAATGTGTTAGCCCAGGCACAGGGCAGCACCAGGGAGCTTCCCTTCCCTGGCTGCTTGTGGATCCTTGTGGGAAGCAACCTGTAAAAAATGAAATATCCATGTAATATCATGGCTGTTTTGGTGGGTGGAAAACAAGCTAGCTCCTCAGCCCCCTGAGGAGGTGAAAATAGCATCTCTGGATCCTTGCTTTGAAAAATATTTGAAATATTTTCAGGAAAAAAAAAAGGAAAATTCAGAGTTATGTTTAGTAACAGAAGCCAGTTGTGTCCTGAGCTGGAAGACAATGTGGGTTAAGAGTCATTTCAGGGCTCTGGAATCACATGTGCACCAGGGTTGGTGTTTGAGCTCCATGAGGAAGGGTGTGAGGAAGAGAAACCTGCAGTGGATGGAGGATCTGTGCTAGGCAGACCAACAAAGCCTGGGGCCAGGGTGGCTGCAGAGGGGGCACACGGTGCTCCTGGCCCTGGCAGCAATCCCAGGACACTTGGGTGAAAAGTGGGCAGTCACCAGTCAGGAGAATGTAGCACATCCCTCCCTGGTAGCCGTGAGAGTTATCAGCCCTTTGATTCTCGTTATTACCATTTATATTTTATGCCTTTTTCAGGCCTAATGACACAGGAATGCTGGAGCCTCATAAATAATGTCTGCTGGTGTGAGACTGCTTTAAAGCTTACCCAGCTTCCTTCTGGGTCAAGTGAGAGGCCCCAGCCACTGCCCTTGGTTGTTTCACACTCAACTTTGCTCTCTGATTAGGTCCTCTCTATTCTTCATCACTGCCTTTTCCATCTCTCATCATCATTCTTCCCATTCTCCACCTTCTCCATTCTCTATCATTGTCCTTCCTATCCTCCACTGCTGCCCTCTCCATCCCCCATCAGCATCCTTCCCATCCTGCATCATCTCCTCCATTCTTCATCACAATCCATGTGGTGGGTGGCTCTGCCAAATCCTGACATCCCCAGCAAGCCAGCACAGAGGCTTGTGAGCCGCCAGCCAAGAGCCTCTTTGCACATGATCTGAAATTCAGGGATTTCTTTTGGACTTCTTTAAGGAAAAAAGGAGTTGAGCAATCACATTCAGTTCCCTAGCAACACTCCTCCTAATTCCTGACTAGGGGGGGATCCTTTACATGGCGTGCCCTGAGCCACAAAAACTCTCCATCCCCAAAGCAAGGAAGAACCCAGGCAGGAGGACAGTGCCAGCATGTCCATGGCACAGCCAAGGACAGACAGGGCTTGGGGCAAACCCCACTGTGACGGGTTCCCAGACCCACAGCCCTCTTTTTGCAACCCAAATCCTCCATTTTTAAAACAAATGGCATTTGTGAGTGTGGGGAGACTCCTGCCAGTGCCCTCCGCAGTCCTGTGGGTGCTGGCTGCTGATGTCAAGTCAAAATACCAGAAAATGATGATGGTGAATGGAGCAGCTCTCCACAACTAATGGATGATTTTCCTCGTGCACAGAAGTTATTCAATAAACCAGCCATGAACATCTCTGAGGAGATTACTGCAAGTAGAAACAATTATGTAATTAAACAAGGAGGGAAATAATTTTAAAGGCATATTTGAAGTCAGTTTAAAGTGAGCCACTGCTTGGAGGAAAGTTTTCCTCCCAGTGACGAGGTAGGAATATGTGTCATTACTGGTTAAGGTAGCTTTTGGCTGAAAATTGAGGTTTTAGGCTTTGTGGGTTTGGATCATGCTGGCAATGCTTTCCATGGGAGAAATATATAAAGCTCTGATAAGGAAAAATGGTTTTGGGGTCTTTTAGGTCGAACATTAGGAGAATTCCCCTAATATTGCTTAGAAGGGACTATTACAAAACACAGAGTATTTCAGGGCTTTTCAGTGTGGCATTCACACAAAACCCCATCTCTCACTGGGCAAGGAGAGGAGACAAACCTATGTCCCCTGGTCCCCAACATCACTACACCCACCAGCACCACTCTATCCCCTAAACTGCCCGAAAGTAAAATTAAATTGCCCTCAAATCAAGGGGCAAATGCAACATGCACAGGCTGCGAAAGTCAATCGCAAATGTCAACTTGGGACCACTTTTCTGGCAGGCAACACTCCCAAGTCTGACAGGTGCAGCTGCAGGATTAGGAAATGTCTCAGGAAAAACACCCGGCTGCATTTTGCAGAGCTCCTTTGCTTTTCCATATCTTTTATATTTTTCTTTTAAGCTACATAATGGAATTTAGTACAAAGCTATATCCATGCTGGAAATTTCTTTTGCAAGTAAAAGCCTGCCAAAAATGTATGATTTAGCTCTTTCAAATTTCTAAATATACATTTGCATGCAAATTTGTAACTTGAAATTATAAATTGAAATGTGCATTTCCCCTTTGCTGATGTTAGGAGTGTTTTCCTGAAGCCAGAAACATTATCCTCATTATTTGACCAAAATGTGTAAGAACTTTATCGCCTATAAAATAAATGTTCTTGTTATTTAAGGCATGTTCAAAAAAAAGCTCTCAATACTACTCTCTTGGCTTCATTTCACAACAAATGTATCATTTCCAATGACTGGCATGAAGCAGGAGATGAATTTAAAGCGTGTCTAAATCCAGCGGGTTTATTCCCAGCATTGGTGTGGATGTGGCCAGTCAAGCCAAGTGGCAGCGGCCGCTCCCCATACTGGAGTCAGACCTTGGTGTGGGACAGATGCTGCTCCTGGACCTCCTGGCTCAGGCTTTATATTAGAGACCAAATGGGGTGAGGATGTGTGGCCCTTTGTGGCCTGATCTCACCTGCTCGGTTCCCACCTGCTCCTCCAGGAGCCAGGATCAACCCCTTGGGAAAGGAAAGTCTCCCCCTCTCCTAAGGGTGGTCGCTAGGCTTCCAGCAGCAGCAGCACAGACTCCTGTCTGGAGCTGTGCCAGGCAGCAAGCACAGAAGGATGCTCCAGGTGTTAAGCACAGCACTATTTTGATCCTTTCATTGTGGGGAAATTGCTTCAACAATCTTTTTTTGGTGTAAGCAAAGCTAGAGTAATTACCGGGGAAAAATATTTAAAAATCAAATGTTAACAGTTCTATGAGAAAGGTCTCATGATGATTAAATATTTCAATGGGTTCCTCTTTAGTAATGCAAAACTAATCAACTTCCAGATGATATTTAAAAAGCAGAGAATGGTGTATGGTTTAATATCCTAGTTTCAATAGGCCAGGGTTTAGAAGACAGCTAATTGTAAAATAATCCTTTTATGTTGTGTAAAACATCATTTAAAGCAGATACTACAAACACAGGGTTTCCTTATTGCTGGAGGTAATTAGCTGGGTGCTAATTAAACACATGAATGTGCATGTGGAGCAGCTCTCAGGATGCGCTGAGATGATGGAGATGATTTTGGGGTGAAACATCCCCTCTTTGGGCTTGTTACCTGGGTCATATTGATCCCAAAGGATGTTGTAACAGCAGGGTCTCACTGCACTCAGTACATCTCCATCCCTCTTGGCTGAGAAGAGGAACGGAGAGGTACCTGAGCCTGGAGCTGGGGTATAGCTTGGTGGGAAGAGGGGTCATAAATGCCACCAGAATAGGCAGCACCATTGCCCAGCAAGACACACGGCCAGGCAGCACCTCTCTAACCTCACAGCACCCCACGTTTGGGGCATGAGTTGGCTGGGTGAGGGGGTACCCATTTCTGTGATCTCACTGCCAACATCTTGCTCCCTTGGAGCCCCCTCCAGGTCCAACAACAGACAAATAATTGGAGCCATAATTAAGGCTTGCTTGGGAGCATCCCTACCCTTCTCAAGGGCTTATCACCAGCAAGAAATTTTTATCAGGTTCTTCAGCTTTGCATCTCCAGTTCTGCATCCTTAGAGTGGCAGAAGGCAATGGGAACCAGTGGCAGGAGCAGCACTGAGCCAAAATAAATTAACCTGGAATTTTCCCTCTGGAAATGGTGTGAAAATATCCCCAAATGATGCCAAATATCAAGTCAATGCAGGGATTTAAGAGTCTGGATGGGATTTGCATGGGGGAAGAATTGTGAAGGGCATTGCACATGGCAAATGCAGTGGCAGAGCGGCTTCAACGTGTGCCTTGAATGATAAACATTGTGGAGTGCATTTAGGCACACTTGGCTCCTGTCAGCCTGATAAGCACCAGAGCAGGACGTGTTGGCAGGGGGCTGCTTCCCAGCAGCACGAGGAGGGATTCCTGTATCCTGGCACTCAAAATGGGGCTGGTGCTGCCCCAGGGGTGAGGGTGTCTGCCCAGGGCCTGTGGCAGAGGCTGCAGGGACACCACCCCTGCCCTTCCCACACAGTTACAGCACATGCATATTTCATGGCCAATAATGGGATTTCACTGTCGATACCACTCCCAGATTTCTTTCCACCCCGCTACGTTTTCAGGTTAAATAAATGTAAATCTTTAGGATCTCTCCAGCTCCAGGGGAAGGAGCTTTCCTGGTAAGTTGGCAATGTTCCATGGTAGTGGCCAGAAGCCAGGTATGTGGGGGCTTGGGCTCACCCAGTTCAAAATACAGCTCCAGCAACTCATCTCTGTGAGCCTGTGGAGGGCTCTGAGTGCCAGCTGCAGCCAGACCAGAGGTCTTTGCCCTGCAGTTGTCCTAGGCTCTGCAGGTGGCCTTTGGCTCAGAGGGGTGGGGACAGAGATGGGGAGCCTTGGGATCAACCATGACTCTGTGAGCATTACTTTTTGAGGGGTAGGAGAGAAAATTTTTCCAAACATCCTCCCCAATGTCCCAATCCACTAATAGCCTGGTAATCCTCTTATGGGGGTCAGCCTGGGGCACCCACAGAGCCTTTGTGTAATGCCAGGGAGGAGAAATACGTTTTCACTGCAGCGGTGAAAGGTTGGTGCTTGTTGGCTGCCACTGCCCCAGGACAGGGATGGGGCCCAATGCTGCCCCATGCCCGTGGGTGCTCCCAACACATCACAGCTCCAGACATGCTGCTGCCTGCTCTCGCCACCCTTTTGGGGAGCTCCCTGACAAGAGTAACCCCATTTGGGCATCCCCTTGTCTCAGCAGCCTATTTCGGGACCCGTAAGTGGTGGTTCTGCTTTGCCTCTATTAATATCCTGCCCAGCCTCTTTGGATGGTTAAGCTCCCATTTAATGCTGGGCTGGTGCCAAGTGAGACTCCAGGAGGCTGAGGGTGGTTTGGCAACTGCTCAGGGTCTCCAGCCCCAGTGAAACCTCAGGACACATCCAAGCCCCCTTGGTCCCCAGGCTGGGTGCACATGGTCCTGCCGTCTGCTCCCTGACTGGCACTGCCAGCAGTACAGCATCCTGCAGGATTAGGATTGATGATCTGTGAGTGTACTGTGTGTTAAAATATCTGCAATTTCCTCCAAAACCGGCTACTTTTCTCTGCAGGTAGTGGAAAATGAAGTGCAAACTCCAGAGCAACAAGGATTTTATGGCAGCGTCAGGCAGCAGTCTGGTGTTGAGTGCCGGCAGATGAAAAAGACCCATTTTCCACCAAATGCTGCCAGTCGGTGACATTGCTGATGAGGCTCAAGGAGACACTCAAGGACCATGGTGGTGCCACTACAGCCATGGCTATGCTCTGGGGCATGATCCAAGCACGTGGGCTCCCAGACTCAAACCCCATACCCAGCCAGACCTCTTCCCTGGGGCCAGGCTCTATTTTTAGTCTCCAAGACCTTGCAAGTGCTAGCCTGGGGCCTTATTTACATATTTTTCAGGAGCTGTGTTAGTTGCCCATCCCTCTTCATGCCCTTGGGCCAGCACAGACAATGTGCAGCCCAGGAGAGGGTTTGGCGAGTGTCAGCCCCTCAGGAGTGAATTTGAGTTGTCACTAGTTCGAACATGCCCAACAAATGAGCTACTTCATATCAACACATTTATTTCTTTTTGGTAATGAGGCAACTTCATTTCCGCGGGTTGCTCGAACAGTGTACAGCATCTGATTATTAAAAATGCTGCTGGAAGCCAGCCCACAACCTACTTAGGCATTAATCTTCCCTGACAGATGCTGACGAGGAATCGCTCCAGCAGCCGGGACCAGCTCCGCTGCCCAACGCGCTTCATCCCTTAAAAGCTGGGTATTATCCCCATTACCGCCAGCAGGAGCCGCGGCTGATGCCACATTGCAGGAGAGCTTGAGCCGGGCAAGCGGCAGGACACGTCCCAGGGGGAGCTGCCCGCCTGTCCCACGGCTGCTGGAGATGCTCGGGGCTGGATGGAGCTGGGTGAGCTACTGACAAGGGCCACAGGAGCTGCTCTGGTACCGGGCAACCTTATTGAGTCACAGCATCACAGAGTTTCTATTTTTTTCTCACACAGAAATAAGCAGAGTCATGTTAAGTCAATCACTCCATGGATTTCTGTTTGTTCATCACATTTTTTTAGGAGGGGAAAAAAAAAACCCAACAAAATTTCTCTCCCAAGTCAGACTCTTTCACACTGGTTGTCTCAGAAGGATTTTACACTTTTTCTGTACTGACATTTCTTCACCAAATGTAACCCAGTGCAATTTAAAGAAGCAATTCAGGATCCAAAATTAAACATTTTACCCAATTCGATTGCCCTTTTCTCATACCAGTCTCTACTGAACTTTTTATATCTCTATTTACCCCCAAAAATTTCTTTCCTAGTGGTTTTTCTTGGCTCATGGTTTGGAGAAACCCATCCTTGTTGTCCTTGTTGCTACTCTCCCATAAACTTCCCAGTGCATATATTTGGGGTGCAAATATAATACATGAGCAGCCAAGTAATCACCCAGATAGGATAAAAACCCCAAAATATTTCATATTTCTGGTGCTCACTGGGACATTCGGACATTTTGAGTATTTGAGATGCCTCAGTAGTTTCAATCAGGTACTGTTAGAGGCAAAGGAAAACCCAAGGAATGCTATCCCATGTTTCAGCAGGGCTGTGACACCTCCCAGAGTAGGAGCTGGTGGGGACCACACTGGGTGTGGGCAAGTATGAGCTGTGCTCCCAGATTGTGGGTGCTGGCATGAAAGCACAAGCATGGGGTTCCTGTGCTTCCCCTGCCACCTGCTTTCTTCACCTCGATAAAAACCCAAAACCATTTAAAAAAAGCCCCAAAGGAAACCAGGCAGGGGACAGGGGCAGCACTTGCAGGGATCCTCACCTGCCAGCATGAGCCAAGGCTTCCCCAGCTTGTGCGGGCAGTGGAGGCACAGGGATGTGGCCAAGGCCGCTGGGTGACTTGGTGGCAGGATTAGCTCCATCACCGTCCACAGTCTCCCATTGCTGGGAAAGCAGATGGGAGGAAATCAGTCTGGGTCTGGCAGCTCCGAGGAGTTTTCTCTCCCTGATTGCAGGGTGGATGAGGAAAGGCGGATCCCTGACCCTCTTCCAGGGCCCCTTGGGACCGGAGCAGGGCCACGTCAGCCCAATCAGCCCCATCTGCCAGAGTGTCCAAGCACTGTGGAGCAAAGCTGTGAAGGCTCGGCTGCTCATTGCATTCTCTTTGCTGCCTCTGAATTATTTTTAGCAGCTCGATTCCGGGCGAGTGGCGAGAAGCCAAGGGAGCCCGTGGCAAGGTCGGGTCCATCTCCATCCAGCCCGAGGGCTGCTGGCGCCCCCGTGCACGCAGGGGCGCTGAAGAAAACCCTCCGGGGGCTTGGGGGCCGCTGGCACCGGCAGGGGTGGCCTTGCTGAGGTACAGCAGGCGCCAGCCAGACCCAGTCAGGCAGATAGAGCCGGAGCCTCGCATCCCCAGGGCTTATCAGTCCTTGGGAAACTTCCCCTCCCTCCCGCCGGCTGCTTGCTGGCTGCGGTTTTTCCAGCCAACCCCTTCACCCGACACCCACATAAGGTTACAGGTCACTATAACCCCCTGGGTTTTAACTTTCCAACAGATGAGACCAAATTAAACCAGTTTTCCTTCTTCACTCTGAATTACTATCATGTCTTTACAGCCTCAGCATCCGCTGTATGTGATTTTTCTCACAGAAAAGATGAAATAAAATCAAGTGTCCCACTGGTGGTGGGTCCTCACTGTCCCATTGCCCCTCCCCACCACCTCTGCAGGTGCTGGGTCCAGCAACTACTCCAGGATATCCTGCTGCCCTGGCCGGATCCCGGGAACAATGAGCTGGGCATCTCCTGGCCAGGAGCATCCGGCGAGGTGAGAAGTGCCAGCCAGCTCCTTCCCGTCTCCCAGCCCTCGCCTCTGGCTCAGGCTCCTTCCTCGGGGGATGGTGGCACCTGAGCCACAGCTGCAGCTCCTTCAGAAACCAAATTTCCATCCAGAGGCTCTTGCTTCCCACTTCAGTGAGAAGAGGCAGCTCTCCCTCCCTCCCTCCTGCTTTGTCCAAAAACAATTGCAATTAATTAGGAGGATGGCTTCATCCTCAGCCAATGTCAGGGAAATTACCAGATGCATTTATTTTCCCCCCCCCCTCTTTTCCCCATTTGCTGTGAACCCCTGGGTGCTGAGTGGGTGCTCTCGTCTCCCCAGGTTCCTTCCTTGGCTGTGCCTCTGCTTCTGGCCAGGGTCCTATCCCTTTGCAGGAAATCACTGCTTTGCTTCCAGTTTCTGTAGTGCAACTTCCTCCCTTTCTCCATTATCGTGTGCCACACAATCACTGAGGTCATTATAACCTCATAAATGCCCTATACCTGCCCTGGAAGCAAGGGAATGATAGAATCCTGGAGTGGTTTGGGCCAGAAGGGACCTTAAAGTTCATCTTGTTCCAACACCATGCAATGGGGAGATCAGGTGGAAGGAGCATTTCTTGATGGAGGGCCAGGCTGGGAAGCAGCAGTCTCTTTTACAGATGAAATATATGAATTTGGGGTAAATGTGGAGCTGTCCTTAGATCTGCTTTTGGTCCTCCGTGGTGAAGTACCAGGGATGTTGACAGCAGCAGTGCCCTGGGAAATCACAGCGGTGCTGCACAGCCCATGGAGGAGCAGTGCCTGCCCAGGAAACCTCCCCTCCACCCAACTTACAAGCAGATGGATAAACAAACCGAAATGATAAAGCCATCCTTATTTTTGATAAGTGAGCACAGAAATGCAGGTGGGACCCACCTTGCCCGCTCTCAGCCAGGGCTGTCCCCTGTGCACAGCCACTGCCCGGGTTGTGCCAGCCCCCAGGGGGTGGAAGGTGTTAATCCAGGGGGGACAGTGAATATATGGACAGCTCTAATGGAACTTTTGGCAATTGAGAGCCTTTCTGTCCATCAACTCCTCTTGGGTCACAGCTCTCCCTAAACAAAGCCTTGGTGTTACAGAATCCAGATTTTTGCATCCTCATGGTTCAAGATGGTATTGCACCCTCAGGGATGAGGAAGCATCCTTGCCTGTGACAGCCACAAGAAATCAGCACTGTGCATTGCAAGAGAGGCTCTCTTTAGGGAAAATCACTGACCTGCTGCTGCAGCCCTGTGTACCACACACCGAACCCAGGCCACACCAGCCTGTGGTGCTTGCTGTGCCTGGGATGGCTTTGCTTCCCACTCCATCCCTGCTCCTGGAGAAAGCCACGTGAAACATCTCTGATGAGCTCCTGAAGCCCAGGCATTTGGAGTCACCTTGAAACTGCAGATGAGGTGGTTAGAGATGGCTTTTGGTCAGGTTTGATTTCTTCTCCTAAATCCTTGCTTTCTGCAGATGGATTTTAGGGTGAGCTTCTGTTGATTGGTGTTTAATCCCTTGGAGTTCAATCTCTGCAAGAGCTGTCTCTGTATATGTGGTGCACAGGTTTCCTGAGTGCCAGGAGCCTCAGGGCTGCCACAGCTGGGATATCTGAGGATTTTGCAGTGCTTGGAAGAGCTGGGATTTGGGCACGTACACAGCCATGTCACACCAGAAATGATGCCTCCCTTGTATGTTTTTGTGAGGCACAATTCATTTTTTCCATGTTCTGGGTATCTGCACAGCTTTGTTGCTACTTCCATTGGGGTGCTGGGTCGTTCCTGTTCCTGAGTCCTGGAGGATTTCATCAACAGCAAGAGGACTTTTTTCTGGAAATGACAGAATGAGAAGTGAAGGTGACAGCTCTAGAGCATTTAGAAATAAGCTTCTGAAGAGACCATTTTTTGTTTTCTTCATTTCAACTCTCCAAAGTGCCTTCACTTCTACTTTTCTTCCCCTTTAAAACTCCAAACATCTTTAAACATTTCAGAACTGAAAACAATCCTTTCTGAAGTAATACCTATCTGACAGAGCTAATCTCCTGAGTTTGAACTTAATGCCATAAGGGAAAAAAAGCCAATTCCATGCCCAAACCATATTCATCATAAAATTTGCAGCATGGACATTTTCCATTGGCCTGGCAGGAGGAATAAAAACACGACTTCACTGTGTGCCTGGTTTTCTTGCTGATTCCTTGCAGGTGGGTTTATGGGCACTCCTTGTCACCCTCTGTCGCCCCATCACCCACTGAGCCCAGCCAGCAGCTCCCTGGTGGCATTGACTCTGTGGCTGCCCACCTGCCCACTGGCATGTAGGGTGCTCTCCCTGGCTCTCCCTTCTGGGGAGACTCCCCGCACCCAAAATCTCTGCCCACAATTCTTGTGCAAGGGAGGGAGCAGCTGGATTGAGCAGGAGCTACTGCAGTGTGGTGCACAGCAAAGCCTCTGAAAGTCTCCTGAATGAAACACTCCAAGCAAGAAGTATATCCAAAGAATATCCGAAGTATTTCCTAGGAAGATGAACATCAACACAAGCTCAGCATGTGGCGTAACTGAGCTGCACCGACCCTACTATGCCCCACAGACATACACACCTGCATATATGTGGCTGTTCTCTGGATTTATAACTGGAATTGTAGTTTATTTATTTTTGCTCCTGGCCAACAGCAATATAAATTTTGAAGTCGCGATGTTTTTGTGCAGGGAGAAGAGGTTTGCCGCTGGCCGGGTGGCTTTTGCCGGTACATGCTGCCACCTTCAGCATCTCGCAGGAGGAGCCGGCTCTGCCTGAGCCCCGCCGGTCCCACCGTTCGCCTCCTCCAGCTGCAGGAGCGGCCTCTCCGGCTTCTTCCGATGCTCAACAGCACTTGCTGCTGGCATGTTAATTTAGTTATTGAAGAGGAAACCCCCTCTGGATGTACACTCAGCTACGTGAGCTGGGGAGGGGGAGTGGGAGCAGCTGATGGTGGCTGGAATAGCAGGAGCCAAGGGTCAGTGTGTGACAACCACAGTGTGGCCAGAGAATGAATTTTTGAAAACCCCCAGCAGGTTACTGTGACATTACTGGAGTATTATATGTTAGATGGAGCGTCTTCTATGCTAACCAAGCATCATAATGTCTCTCCATGGGGCAAATTAAGGGATTTTATGATAGCAGGGGGGGCACAGGTGATGGCGTGGGACAGACTTGCAGTGTTCACAGCCACAACAACTCCAAAGCTGCCATATCCCCAGCACTTAGCCATTGACTCCACAACCTTGGGACCAAGCCATGGGACTCTGTGGCTGGAAATTAATTTCAATTCCTTTACCAGCTGCTGAGAGCAGCTCAAGGAGTTGGGAAATCACCAGCGAGCTGGGATCCTGCATCCATCCTCCCTGGTGATGCTCCACACTGCTGCTGCCATTAATCACAGCTGCAGTAATGAAGTTAATGATCTGGGATCTCTTCTAATTATGTCTTCCCCAAACACAGGTCTGCTTGTGCCTTCACTGAAGGGACTCAATGTGGGTGATTCAAACTCCACATGCTGCAGATGGCTCAGATTTCTAAATCAGCTTCAATTTACAGGATGGCCTTAGCTGAACTCCTGTGTTTTCCCCAAGCTGGCTGACCGGGCAGTAGAACACCCTTAGTCACAGAACATTTCCAGAGAGACCTGTATTTTGTCGTAGTTTTAATAGAGTGGATTTCAAAAAATAATCTAATTAATCTGGGTATCTAATTAAAACCCAGAGCCTCCTGAGACTCCTTACAGTCATAGTCTTGGGTAGGGCAGATCCACCCTGGTATGGGGAAGATTTGGGGTGCATTGCTCAGGAAACCTACTCAGTTTAATGGTCTGGAGCTTGACTGTGGAGTGCACTTGCTTTGCCAATAGCTGGAACTCAGGTTTCTAAAAGAAACCAAAGTAGGCTTCATTTTTATCTTTAGACACCAGCCCTGGAACTCCTTACAAGGGATGTTTAATTTTTGTGGCCATAGAAGGTGAAAGGTAGTCACAGTCTGTTGCATCCCCTGGCAAGACCAACTCTCGCTGGATCCCAAACACACAATTTTTAGAAAAAAGCATGAAGATTTCAAAAGTTTCTGAGGGAGATGCTGGCCCACACTTCTGGAAGCTGATCAGGTGCCTCAAATGACAAAAACATCATAATAGCACTTTCGGGGAAGAGCTGAATGGTGTCATGCTGAACGACGCTTTCATTTCCTTCATCTTGGCCAGCGTTTTACAAAGCAGTGGTGAGCTGCTCAGACATTCAAGATGCCACAAGATGTGGCTCTTAGTAGAGTTGGGGACTTTGTTTTTGATTTGCCTGAATAAGATTAATTGCAGCCCGGAATGGGCGCAGGGAGCAGCACTGTTTGCTCCTCAGGGTAAAAGCAGCGTGTTCACACAAAGCGCCTTTATAGACTCCTGGGGGGTTCAGATTGGTTTGGCATTATTTCCCCCCCTTTCCCCAGTTCTTCATACTTGAGCACTAAATCAACACCATATGATGTCTGGTTCATTTTCTCATTAGAGCAGCTCTGTTGACTGTATAATTTCCCAGTGTCACGTTGCAGCACTGCCACTTCTCCAATGACACCCCAACAGCCAGTGCTTGTGTGCTTGGGCATCTGGGCTCTGCTTCACACAGGCAAAAGAAACAACTTGTCTCCTGGGGGTTTTTCTGGATCCCAGTAGGCTGAGGGTGCATGGCACAGAATCATAGAATTCTACAATGGTTTGGGTTGGAAGGGAGCCTAAAGATCATCCAGTCCAGCCCCCTGCCATGGGCACGGACACCTTCCACTCAAAGCCCTGTCCAACCTGGCCTTGGACACTTCCAGGGATGGGACAGCCACAACTTGTCTGGGCAACCTGTGACAGGGCCTCACCACACTCACAGAAAAGAATTTCTTCCTAATACCCAATCTAATCCCGCCCTCTGTCAGTTTGAAGCCATGCTCCCTTGTCCCGTCACTCCATGTCCATGTCAAAAGTCCCTCTCCTGCTCTTTTGGAGAACTCTTTAGGTACTGGAAGGGGCTCCGAGGTGTCCCTCGAGCCCTCTTCTCCGGGCTGAGCACACCTGCAGCCCCCTCAGCCTGTCTCCAGAAGAAGAGGTGCTCCATCCATCAGAGCATCTTTGTGGCTTCCTCTGGACTCACTCCAGCAGATTGATGTGCTCCTTATGCTGGGGTCCCAGAGCTGGCACAGCGCAGCAAGTGGGGTCTCAGCAGAGCAGGGGTGAATCCCCCTCTCCTGAGGAATCTGGGGCCATCCCAGCAGATGTGACACTGCAAGTATTGAGGCATGAGCAGTGCATGTGTTAAACCCAGATCCAATCCCCTGTTCTGATTAGGGGCTGAAAATGGGATAGAACATAAGAAAGTGGTGAATAAACTATTGAGATTGAGAGGAGACAATGTTTTGTTTCTAAACTGAAAAGTTTCACTCTGAATATGGTAAATTAATTACAAAGAGTGTCTGATCAGCCATTGAAGGCGGTCCAGAGTCCCAGCTGAGCTGTCGCCATCCGTGTCCAAGCCACATCCCTCTTTGGAAAAGAAGGCCCCAGTAACATGTTAGTAAACAATATTCAGTGCTGGAAAAAATTATTTACAACTCAGCGGGGAGTAGCCCAGACATTAAAGAGCTTTTAAACGCTGATGGACGTGGCGGAAAACCTTTTCTAAGAAGCCTGCAGGGGCACCGGAGGCATCCAGGGCTCACGGGAGGGGATTCGGAGCCGCCCGGTCCGAGGCGCTGCGGGCGCGGCCCCGGCGCCGTTCCCCGCGCGGCCACCAGGGGTCGCGGCGGGGCTGGGCCGGGGCGGGGGAGAGTCAATGGATTTTGGGGTGTGTAATTAACCCCCCTGCCCCGAGGGCTGTCCTCGGTGCGTGCTGCGCGCGTGGGGCTGAGCTGGGCTCTGTCCGTGGTTTTCTCACTTGCCGGACAAGGGATAAGGAGTTTTGGAACCTCAGTTCTGCTGCTCTCCCACTGCAGGTCGATCCCTGCCTCTCTCAGCCCTTGCAGCAGAAGCATTCCCACCTGGAATCTCTTCCATGGCTTTCCAACCTGGAATCTCTTTCATGGCTTTATTCTTCCTCACTGTGACTTGTGAACATACAGACCTCTGGAAAAATCCTCCACCTTTGGACAGAAACGTCCTTGCCAGGATGAGCTCAATAAGGCTCTGCTGTCATCATCAGAATTCTGGGCTAGAGGAGCATGTTCCTTTTTGGAATTGTGATTTCCTATCAACAGGCTGTTGGCTCAAGGTCAGGGCTGTAGCTGCCCCATCATAAGGTGGTGACTGTCACCGTTGGATGGGATCACTTCTCATCCCAGGCTCAGACTTTGCTCCCGATGTGGTTTCCAGGCAGAAGCATCAGCTGTGCCCAGAAAAGCCAGACGTGTGGTACCCACAGCTGCCTCATGCAATGGGTAAAGGAACAGGTCTTCAAATCCTTCCGCAAATGAGAAAGACATGTGGCCTATAAATCCTGGATCAGGGTAAAGTCACAAAGTCAAGTCAACATCAGGACTTTATTTCTTCATTATTATTTTTAATTCCTGTAAATTAAATGTTGCTTAGTTCCCCTCTCAGCTGCTTTTATTCCTTCACATTTCTGACAGGATTTCCCACCTTGTCCCTTTGAACACATTTTTGGATTCTTTTGGCAAGCCCATAGACACCTGGGGTGTAATCACTGCTGTGGGATCAAATGTCAGTTAATCCTCCCAGAAGACCTTTCCCTTTCCTTCTTCAGCCCACTGATAATATTCTTTGACTCCCTGGCCACTGTTCAGAAGTACAGATGCTCATTTTCCCTTACCTGCAATGAGATCCCAGTGCACTTGCAGCCTGTGCATCAGCCTGCATCCCAGTGCCACCCAGTGCCACCCATCAAGGACTGGCACATTCAGTTCTCACGTTACTCTCTATTCCAGCCTGACTGGCCACTGCTGGTGCCACTTGGCAGACAGGTTGTGACTGCTGCAGATTTATTTACTGGGATAAGTGCTGGGACAAGTGAAATTGTATTTTCTGGCCTTAGGGTGTGGGAACAGCCACAAGGTTTGGTTTCTGGTGCAGGTCAATGATGAGTAAGCCTGTGGGATGCAGCCAGGGGGCGTAAACCCCAGGAGAGGCCAACCATGGATGGTGGTGACAGGGAGAGGACTCGCAGATGTCTCTATCCCCCGTCTCATCTCTCTTTTATTCCTGGTGCTGCTGGTGGAAGTCAAGGCTGTTGTTATTCATTGTGGCCACCCCCAGTGCTGCCAGGGACAAATCCCAGCTCCTTTCAAGGTGTGGGACACTTTAAAAACAATGAACGCTGACTGCCAAGCCAAAATGTGAGAGGAGGACAGGCAAGGCAATGAACCTCCCCTCGGGAAGTGCTGGGGCCAGCTCTCCTGCACACCTCCTGTATTTATGGCATGTCTCTACTGCCTTTGAGCCATAAATTTTGTCAGTGACTGTGCCTCGGTGCCTTCGTGAGATCCTCAGTCCAGGATTTACTGCTCAACTTTGCAACGGAGAAATACAGCCCTGGCCACAACTCACCTGCCAGCCCCGAGCGCTGCGGTGCTTTCCCAGCTCGCCCTCCGCCGGAGCCTGGCCTCGGGCATCATCACTTTTTATTTAGGACTCTGTTTGCTGCTTTGTCGCAGCTCTTCAGGTCAGTATCTCATGTCTTGGAGCTAAGCAGAGCTGGTGCTGTGCGGGCAGGCGGGCCTGGCCCTGGGGGCCACCGGCAGACGCCGTGGGCGAAGGAGCGTGTGATGGTATCGTGTGTTGCTGTTGGGTTTCATGCACCATGTACAGGTTTGGGCTTCCTGTTCTCCTTGATAACGCAGAGCCCATTAAAGTTTCACATCTCATGTTATGAAATATGGCACACGTCAGGGTTTTTTTTTTCCCCTTCCTGGGCTCCTCTCGGCTTTCAGCTGACAGCCTGAGACAGCCAGCAGCATCCGCCCAGCATCGTCCTGGAAGGACTGGTACCCACCCCATCACTCCCTGCTGACGGCCTGCTGGGAGCTGGCTGTCCTTTCCAACCCTTTTGCCGCTCCCGGATGCTGCTGAGCCTGGCTGCCCTCCCCAGCAGTTGAGGCCAAACTCTCTCACGACATGAGTGGCCGATCTTTTTGCATAACTGCTCTGCTTTTTCTCCCACGTTTAAACCAAGACGGTTTTGCCTTTGGAGTGATCCACCCTCAGGGTTTTACGGGATCGGCCTGGCCCACTGCCACCCCCAAGCGGGGCAGGAGGGAGTTTCCCAGCTTCTCCCCGGGAGCAGGACAGCCCCTGTGTCAGCGCAGTGGGCTCAGTGGGAGACAGGGCGCTCCCACGACACGCTCAGCCTGGCGCTATCGGCCTCGGCATCTCCAGCCGCGCCTTCCGTGGGGGATTTATCTCTGCCAAATCTGCAAATCGTAGCATGTAATTTTCCCTCTTTCTAGTCCGGGGGAGGGTTTGTGGCCGGAGCGGAACAGACAGATATTTGAGGCTGGGAGCAGGGAGCCTGCTGCGCCACGTTCGCAGCCAAGCCCACAGGGCAGCCTTGCCAGTAACAGCCATGGCGAGATCAAAGATGCTTTTTGCCACCAGGATCTGTCCTTGATAGCCAGTGGCTTCCCGCGGAGAGCTGGGTATCTCATCTCAGAGAGGGGAGTCATCTGATGTCTGGATGGAGGGGAAAGAGGAGTGCTGTGTTTCACCAGGCTTTCCCAGCCTGCTGCATCAGTGCTATAATTTCGGGGCTGGACCCTTGCTGGCCACCTGGAGGCCCAGGTTTCTACACCAATGTCCCTGTTTTTCAACGAAGCCTCAGCTTTCCACGGGCAATAGGTGAGGTTGTTTCATGCTGCCCAGCCTAGTGTGCAGAGATGGGTTCACACTTGTAGGTTTTACTGATTTTCCCCCTTGTCGGGTCGCATGAAATGTCAAGTACAGAAGGTGACTTTAAAGGGTTGTGTCCTGATACTGCTTAGCCGAAGTTACGGAAAATAACATTAAGCCAGACGGATAAAATAGGCTTCAGTATAACCAAAACTCTTAGTAACTGGCCTCAAATGCTCAGTGAGAGGAAATTTTTTTCCCCCAGCTGGCTGCTGAATCCTTGCCCTCTCCGGAGCTGGAGCTGACAGTGAAGTATCCCCTCGATAAGTTAACTTGCTCCAGAATCTGCTAAGGGGAAGAGAGTAAATGCAAATCAGAAGCCCCTGGGGACAGCTACCCTCTGTTCCAAGGAGGATGACCCTTATCTACTGACTTCCCCACTCTCCAGTCGACACAACTTGGCAGCAACACGGCCAATTAGCGCAGCTACAAATTGTCACCCCGCTCCAGCCAAGGTGGGCAGAGTGGTGCGCGCACGGCCGGCACCGAGTCACCACCCACCCGCCTCCCGCGCCGCAGCTCCCGGCGGGGCAAAGCCAGAGGTGGTTAATGAGAGTCCCGGGGGAGGGGAGGGCTGGGCTCTAATTGCTGCTGCCAGCCGGGGGTCACCAATTAAGAGGCAAAGCTCCGGCGGTGCCGCGCAGCCGAGCGCGCCGTGATGAGTCGGAGAGGTGCCGGACCTGCTCCCCCCTGGCTGCCCCTTTCAACGAGCGCTTCTGTCTCTTCACGGCGGGCTCTCCTGCTGCCTGCGCTCCGGGGGCTGCGATAGCGCCGTGCGCTCGGGCGGGCGCCTCCTCACTCNCGTCCGCCCCTCCGCAGTGCCCATTCGGCGACGCTCCGTTTAATAGCCCTCTCCCAGCCTTGCCGGTACAAATGCATGCCCCAGACCCAAGCCAGCTGTGTGATGCCTCGATGCCTGCCCACGGATGGGGCAGCAGGCAGGGACCGAGCGCTGCAAACCTGGGGGTGTCTGTCACCCCTCGGCTGGGGTCAAAGGAAGCGTCTTGCCAGGGGAGCGGCAGTCCCAGCAGCCCTCCAGCAGAGACCTGGCAAAGCCGGGCATCCCCAGCTCCCTGGCATTGCTCCTGCGTGCGGGGGTGCTCCCACCCGCTCCCTCTGATGTGGATTCTCTGGCGTGTGCGGAGAGTTGGGTCTCCACTGTAGTCCCAACGCCGCAGTCCCCACGAGGAAGAGGAAGGGGCACGCAGGGTGCACAGGGGGACAAGCAGGTACAGCCATAACAAACAGACCGCTCAGCCAGGAGGGCTCCTGCTGCGGCTGAGTGGGCCAGGGCCACCCAGAGCCACGGCGGCGGGTGCCAGGGCTGCCAGCGCCCCGGGGAGCAGAGCCGCAGAGCCGCCTCCTGCCGGCAGTCGCCTCCTGGCAGGGGCGGTGGGCTTGGGGGGGCCCCCAATGCTACCCGCGGTCGACGATGTCTAGGGCTGCCCCTCCACCTTGGCACACGTAGGTGGGGTGTCCCTACCCCGGTGGACTTGGACTGTGTTACTCTGCACTGGGATTGATGGGGGTCGAGCCTATCCCGGCTTGCAGGGGATGGGGACACCCTGGGCTCTGATGCCCCATAGCACCTGCCTAGGGGAGCTGGGAATGGCTCAGGGTGCTGATGAAACTGCTGTGGGGAACTGGATCACCTCTGGTCCTGCTCCGCCTTGGCCAAGCTTTTAACTCCTCATCCCCCGGCGCCGTGCCTGCTGGCGAGGATGGTTGACCCAGCCCTGCGTGCTCATTGCCTCTGGCACAGACAGCATCTCTCCTCGCAGGAGAAGGCTTTAATTCACCCTTCAACCCCCTTTTCCAGCAAAAAGCTATAAAGTACACAGGACAGAGGTACAGGGCACTCCCGGGCTCCTCCCTGCCGGCTGTGCCGAGCCAGGGGCACCACCACCACCAGATAATCTCCTGGATGCTTCCCAGGGCTGGCAGCTTCTTGCTGCCGTGGGCCAGGGGGCGGCTGTGCTTCGGTGAGCGATGCAATCGGAGGCCGGTGCGAGGGCCAGCCTTGCCAGCCAGTGACTTTGCCATTGCCTAAAATAAAATCCACAGGGGAAAAAAAAAAAGAAAAAAAAAAAAAAGAAAGGAAAAGAGAAAGAAAGAAGCCCGACTGGATTATTAATTCAGGCTGGCAAGAGAACAAACCCATCCAGAATCCACCTTCCATTATATGCCCACAAACCACATAAAATGGAAAAAGAAAGAACAACATAAAAGCCCAACGACCTTGAGCTTCAGTGGCAGCTCCAGATGTTCAGGGGCAGAGGCAGAGGGAACAGGGTGCAGGAATGGTCCTTGGGTGTGGGGGTCCCGTGCCTTCCTGCTGCTGGGGCTGGGCAGGATGGATGCTGGGGTGCCCCTGATGAGGTGGGGTGTGGGGTGCTGTGCTTGGGGGTGGCCAGACCACACAAAATGCAGTCTGGACAGCCCCAGGCCCTCCCTGCAAAAAACAGTGCAACAAAAATGTGCTAAATCCTCAAACTCAAACAAGGTTTGCCTGCCACAAATTGCAGGGGAGATTTGGGAAGGAATTTGCTACCAGAAAAGTGGTAGCAGGCTGGATGTTAAATATTTGGGGTGGAGTCTTCCATAGTGGGAGGATACTGAGCTGGAGCAGGGCTGCTAGGGACAGTAGGAAATAATTATAACCAGGTAATTACAGAACCCTTTCTAAAATAAAATCCCTTTGGAGACTCTTTTCTCTCCATGGAAGGGGAGATGCTTGACACCCTGCCCAGCCCACCCAATACTCAGCCCCATCCAATACCCAGCCTCATCCCTCCCTGCTGCTTCTCCAGCCTCCAACCTGTCCCAACCAGGGAACCCTCATGCTGGCAAAGCAAATGGAGCAGTTCAGCCCATTTTTCTTCTCCTTACTTCTCTTTTGTGGTTGTTGCAATGAGAAACTGTTCAAAAGGAGCCCTCTGCTACCAGAAGTCTGCCTGGCAGTCTAGAAATTAGGGAAGGGGATAAATTCTGCCCATGTGAGTTTGGGACTTCCTGCCATCTTTCCCTGTGGAGGAAGGGAAATATTTTAAGTCATTGCCCTGGGGAGCCATGGCAGAGCATCCCAAGAGAAGGCCGTGGGTTTTGGATCTTGCTACGTGTTCTCTGGGCCACCAGCTCAGGGAGCAATACCACCTCTGAAGCCATGCCTAGTCCCCAGACCCAAAGTTCCTCCGCTAGTCAAACAGCAAAGCAATGCAATTTAAACTTTAAATGTCCCATTGCTCTGAGCCTGAGAGTAGTGTTTCCTTAGTCTCCCCAGACAGAAATGAGAAGCATTGCTGGAACAGCCCCCTTCTCCCTCACTCTGCTTTACATGTTCAATATTATTATTATTATTCCTTTTATTCTTTTTTTTTTCTTTTCTCTTAAATAAACTGTCAGCACAGCATGGCCCCAAGCACTGCCTCAGCCACTGCTGTGCCAATTTAGACTTCTGATTTTCTATTAAAAAGTCCCTGTGTCCTGTGAAGGTGTTTTCCATGGAGATGGGCAGGGGAAGGACACTAGAGGGCTGTGGGACGGGAGCCCTGCCCAGCCATGGTAGGCACGGGCTCTGATGGAAATGATTACATCTTAATCCCACCCTGGAAAAACTCTCCTGCCTGCCCAGTTCCCATCTCTCATGGTTTCAGAGCTGCTTCATGCCCCTATGGCAGCACTAGGGGAGTCTCCCCGTGGGAAATAGGGTGGTGGTTGTGGGGTGACCAACCCCATGTCCCTCACTTAGCCAGGATATGTGTTTAAATGTGCCCTGTAAGTCGTGAGATAAAACCAAGACAAAGGTTATGTATCTCTGTTCTGCAGCAGTGTTGCTCCTGTGACACATAAGAAATCCCCGCTCCCCAGGCCTGAAAGGGAAAAACCTCCAAAAAAACCCTTTTAGCCCCAGAGAGGGATAACAGTCCTGGTACTCAGTAGGACTGTGCCCACAACAGAGCAGGGTGAGAAGGGACTGGGAATCCAATACCTTCGGACACCAGGGGAGTAAGCATTAACTGAGTGGTATTAATGAACCAGCAGCCAGAAGGAAAAAGCTTTTAGTATGGGAGTGGGGCGGCCCTGGAATGCCGAGCAGCATCGGGATGGAGGCTCTACAAAACCCAAGGGCTGGGAAAGCAGCAGAACCCCCACCCTCCCCAAATCAAAATACATATATATATTTAAAAGAAAGCACAGGCGTTGCAATGAAATAGCTATATGTGGTTTGAAATCCCTGGCTCAGCGCATGCCAAAGGAATTTCCAGGCCTGGTTTAGATCTGATTCAGCAAAGCTTTTATAACGGTGTGGCGGGTGTTCAGAGGACCCGGGGCTGTGGTGGGTGCTGGGGTATCGCTGTCCTTGTCCAGCCAGGGCGCTGAGGCTGGGCCCTCTGCTGGGATCCCTGACGTAGGAGAGGTGGGCATGTGACCTCGGGGCTGCCTATAAATATTTTGTTTTCTTTCTCCAGCCTCAGTCCTGGAGAAAAAGAAATCTGATGCCTTCCTGGGGACAGATGTATGCAGTAGTTGTGGCTCTTGCCCTGAGTTCAGCCCAGGTTATGGGCCCAGTGGGATCCAGAATCAGCCCCAGGGGTGATCATGCTCCCCAGGTTCCATGAAACCACTGGATGAGGTGAAGGGAGAGATTTTGTCTGCCCGCACAACCCTTTCTAGCCACCAAAGAATCTGCACAGTGGAGTGGCTCTTCCAGGGACCAGGCACATCCCCAGCCCTGCTTGGCTGCCAGGGGGCTCTGGCAGAGGGAGAAACTGCCAGAGTTTGGCACCCCACCCCCCACCCCATCCTCCCAGAGTGGATAATTCAGACAAACAAAGGGAAATGGTGAAAGTTGTGGTGTCCCAGTGCCAGGCACTGGAGATGATGGTTTCCTTAGGCAGAAGTAGGAAGAAAAACAAGCAGTGTAGGCAATTATCTCCCCCATGAGTCACTCAGGACTTGGAATTTTTTTTCCATGGCTAAGATTTCCCAGAAACTGGTGAGCTGTCTGTCTGGGGGGTGTCTGTCTGGGAGTGGGGGGAGTGTCTGTCCAGGGATGGGTGAAGCAAAGCTAGCCGTGGTCCAGGAGCTCTGTGGTTCCCTGCCACCAGTGAAAATCCTGAAGCTTTAGAGTCAGAGAGGGGTCTAGGGGTGTTCCCTACATCCATACCCAGGGTTGTGGAGCCCCCCCAAACCCACAGACTCTCCTCCATCCTTCAGCCCCCAACACCAGCTGCATTTAATCATCAGTTTAAATAAACATTTTGCCTACAGGGGTACAAGATAGGGACAACATGGACCAGTAGGGGTTTCAGAATCAATCCTAGGAAGGAAACTGTCTGTTGGATTTTTGGGTACTTCCACTCATGGATGGATTCTCCATGCTTTTAATAGAACCTGCCCCTGTCCATGTCAGGGGGATAGAAGAAGATGACCTTTAAGTTTCCTTCCAACCAAAACTATTCTGTGATTTTATGGTCCCTGCATCCTGGCCTCAGATCCCTCTGGCCAGGAAGGGTTATCCAGGGATGGCACAGCTCCATAACCCAGGGGAGTTCCGCAGATGGAGATGCTGCTGCTTTGATAAGGCTCTTCAGAAGCTTGATTTAAAGCTTGCAAGCCTCTTCTGAAACACTTTTGAGCCTAATTATTTTTCAAGATGAAAGGGAAAAGAGGTACCCCAAACCCTCCTCTTTTACTCTTCACTGTTAAGGCAAAGGCTTCAGCCACCTCAGTGTGGAGGAGTTTCCCCACAGCCTGTGGCCCTGGCCAAGGGCTGCACCCAGTGTCCCCACAGCGCCAGCACAGCCCATGCATTACAGATCCAGACTACCACTGCACACTCTCCCCCCTCTGCCTTTCCTAATTGTATTCCATTTCAAGATTATGGAGGAATAATTGCATTACGAAAGACAGCTCCAAGCTGGCGTTAAGGAGCGTTCTCCCCGCCTGCACATCACCAAAGGTCCCGAGCCCCGGCAGTAATGGAGCTTACCGCAAGCACTCAGGGAAAGAGCTCTCAGCATTTCAGCTAAAACACTTACTTGCTTTGAGCACATTCTGAGCTTCTGAATCTCTTCCCTCCTTTCGAGGCTCGCATTTGCCAAGAGCACACCTGGGGCAATAGCGAAGGGGATAGGTGAGCTGCAGGGGTGTTGAACATGCTGTGAGACAGCACCACATGCCTATGGGATGTATGGCATTCCTCTCTCCATGCCCCAGCTGGACACAACAAACCATTGCTGGAGATAAATTAAGTCTTTGCAGGAGGCAGAGCAAAGGGAATGAGTGCAGCAAAACATGTGCAAGGAGGAGGCACAGCAATACTGCAGCCTCGCTTCCCCTATTTCCTTCCACACCTCCGCTCTGAAGAGGAGGAAACACCCCATCCCACCTCGAGCAGGAGCTGACCCTTCGGCACAGGCATCAAGGTCCTTTTGACTTGGAGCCAAGTCTTCCTTCAATACCTTGATCCCCAATCCCTTTCAGCTGCCACCGCTGTCTGCCTTGTGGTTCTTTATCGAAGGCTGTCTTGAAACCCAGATAAAGGGTGGCGTATGCAGTGAGGCTCCCACCCTTGCATGCAACCACTCAGACATGCTGTGGAGATTAGCCAGAGCCCAGCTCTCCCCTGCTTGCCCGTCTCTGCCAAGAGCCAGACCTACCCAAGGCAGTGATAACAGTGAGCGTATCTCCCCGAGACTGAACACTAGCACTAAGCAATGACGTGCCACACAGATATTACCCCCCTAAGATGCTGCACAGAGCAACAACTCGTCTGTCTGAAATGTGTGGTCCTCAGAGGCGTGTCAAACATGTGGCATTTGCAGCCAAATCTGGAATACATTTTGGCTAGTGGCTGGGCTTGTCAGCATTGCACATGGATAAGCTGTTGTCACAAGCCTTATGACAAATGTTCTCCTGAGGTTTTGTATGAAGAACTGAAAAGACTCTAAGAACAAGGTCACCTTCAAGCTCAGACAAGGTCTGGATTTGGCACCCTCTTGTTCCCGTGCAATGTGCTGAGCAAAGGCTGGGCTGTCCCTAGGGACTCTGCACCAAGTGTGGTGTTCCTGCAGGGAAAAGGTCTACTGGGCAGAGTAGGAGCAAATCCAAACTGGCTTTGCAGCTGTGTAAACTGAGGCAGGAGCAGACAGGGACTTGTCCCAGATCACCCTGCAAACCTGCCTTCTGTTGGTGCTCCTGTCTACCACTCCCCTTTTAACTCTGCCAGGGCCATTTCACACCCTTGGGTCCCACTACAGCCAGCAATGCCAAGTGATAATGATTTATTATTATTGTTATTACTCCTGCTATTATTATTACTGCCTAGATAATCCCCTGTCAGAATATAAATGTGCCTTCCCTTCCAGCATGAGATGTCCTGCTTAATGATGTTGTTTTCCTCTCACCTCTACCTTCAGCTCTGATATATCGAACGTTAGTGGCACCCGGAGAGCTTTGGCTACGCTGCCTCTTCAGAAGACAGGTCATTATACCATCAGCCATTCTGGTGCGAGGACTGCTCTTCCCTCCTCCTTTATTAAGATTTGCCTTTCCTTGATTAAATTAGCTTGAACAGCCTGCTTCCGCGGGAGGGATGGATGCCTCCATTATCACCTATTCCTTCTAAAAAGAACAGGGAGAAATAATACAATGTGGCCCGGGATAATTGAATGAAAATTTAATGAGCACTTGCGAGAATACGTTAAGAGAAATGCCAATCGATAGAAAACTGATTTCCTGGTTTTAGCACCAAATGGACTCGTGCTGGAGAAGTCATCCCCTTCCACCTGTAGCATGAGTGAGAGGAAAGGCTGGAGCAGCCAGCCTGCTGCACTGGCAAACACGGCTGTAAACCTGGGACACAGAGGCAGAATTAAGTTATTAACACACTGGTAATCACCTCACAAAAGAGTACCCGGCCTGGTGCCTTGCTCTGGGCAGAGCAGGCAGCTGTTTTAGGAGGAATAACAGCTACTGACTACAGAGAAACATGAATGGAGGCTGAGCAGCCCCTACCACCCAGCTGTATTTCTCATCTCGGTTTAACTCTTCAGCACTAACCAGCTGGTGAAGTGGAGGGTATAGGCTGTCTGACTGCTGCAGCCATTCCACAGTGAGGATGCAGATGATCCCATCACTTTCAAAACTCTCACATGAGCAGCTCATTTCAGGGGTCCAGCCCCCCATATCATGCACATTCCCCACCCCAGAGAGACTGTGGGGGAATGGCCTTTCCTGTGTCACAATTGCCTCCCTGGCTGACCTCAGACACATCCTGGAGCAAGATTTTCAAAGGGGAACCATGCCAAGTTTGGAAAGATAGTACATGTCCCAGCCAGGTTTTCCCAAGGCACCTCAGCTCCCCCAGCCTGGGTTTTCCCAAGAGCTCAGCCCAGCACCTTCCCCAGTTTAAAGCCGTGGCAGCTGAATCCTCGATGAAGCTGCAATGCTTTTGCTCTTGGGGCCAAAGGCATCCTCGGTAATGACCCACAAAGGTCACTGGAGCAGCTCCAGTTCAGTCCTGTGGACAATTTCTCAGTAAAACTGGTCAATAAAATAGAGCTACCTGAGAAGACGAGTGCAGTTTGCAGGTCTCTGCCTGCTGCTTTTGGTAAATACTTTTTTTCTTTCTGATGAAAAAGCAGGAGGTTGCACAAAAGCTGCACTTTATTAACTAAAAGACTCCCTATACAGGGCTCTTGGCATGCAGTGGGGGAATCTCCATACCAAGCCCTTCCCCAGCAGGGCACATGCCTGGCTTCTCACTCCTGCAAATCAAGATTCTTCAAACTCAGGCTACTTTTCCACTTTTTATTACCAACTTTCCAAGGAGAATGGATCGGAGCAGCCATCCTGGCAGGAGAGTAACCTGGCTGCCCCATACCACAAGACTGTCCCCGCGTCCCCAGACGGCCCTGGAGCCTTGTGGAGAGGCCTTTGGACACACTGACACTCTCATGTGCACGTCCTACAGCTCATGTCTGAGCTCCCTGTGCCCCGAGATGCTATGGTTTCACCCCAGATGCCCTGAGCAGGAGGGCGGTGGGGGGACCCCTGGGAACCCCCACCCTCCCGCAGCTGCCCTGCACAAAGCAGCCCATTCTCAGCAGCTTCCAGCACTGCTGCACAGCAGTAAATATTGCATTAGCTGTGGTGGGCCAGGGCTCCGGGCTCTTTTCCAGCTTGGCAAGCTCCTCTCAGCCAGCCGGCAGAAGAAGCAGGGATGATGTGAGCTGGGCACAGAGCGAGAGGGGCAGAAAGCAGCCTGGGGAGCAAGAAGTGCTGCCAGGGCAGCGATGGGTCATCTCTATCCTGCTTTCTGAGCTGTAATGGCTGACAATACCCTTGTGCCACAAGTGGCTTTGGTGGAGTCACAGATTTCCCCTTGGGGTTAAAAAAAAAAGCGCAAAAATATAGTGATTTTTGGACCAAAGCATTTGGGAGTCAGAGACGAAAAGCTTCCAGTGTCGATCTAAAAAGGGCTTTTCTGCTCCCCGGCGATGCTCTGGGGTTTTGCCGTCGTGATTTTGAAACTTTCTGGAATTTGTCGGGTTTTGTTTCTGCTTGCTGGGAAAGGTCACGGCTTCCCGGGCAGGGCGGGAGAGCTCTGCTTTCTGGCACAGCCCTGCACGCCCAGCCTGCCCTGGAGTGCCCGCTGCGGAAGTGTGGGGCTAGGGGAACCTGAGGAGACAAGACAGAGGCATTAATAGATCACTCCATTAAAAAAACCCTACATGCAAAATCCAATTATAGTGGAGCAAAATAAATCCAAGGTGGTCCTTCCAAAACTGCCTGGCTAAGTGAGTTCCTGGTCCCGACTCTGGCGTTTCCCCTCCATCCTGTGCACAACAGGCCTTTTGTTAAATTTCACATCCTGAAAGAATTTAATAGCATTTTTATTTTTAATCCATCACATGTGTTTTGTTTGGACTAATTCAACGGGGCTCCGTTCACAAGCAGCTCTTTTCCAACATCACTAAATTTCTCAAGGCTCAACCTGTTGACAAGGACGGGGCATGTTTGGCCCATGTTACGCAAGCATCATTAGGTGCACAAGGACTCGAGCCCTTGAGCAGATGGAGTGGTCAGGGAATTTTGCCGAGGATGGCAGGAGAAGTGGATTCCTGCATGGGGGGAAGGTGTCCCTCTTTCTATTGAAGGCCACTTCAGGGCTGCTTAGCAGCTTGCAGGGATTTTACATTGACTGGTGCCTCTGCAAACCAGACTAGGGGGTTTTGCTGGGGAGGAACTGGTGTTGCCATTGCCCAGCTGAAGGACTGAGCTTGGAACTATGAAAAGCGGCAATACTGATGTCCCTTGACTGCTGTAATTCAATTAAGCCCTGCAGTGGGTGCAGCCAGGCAGGAAACCTCACCATAGACCATGAGCCCGGGGCTGCCTCATGGCCACAAGAAATTCAAGCACACGTTTAACTTTAAGCCTGGTTTGAAGATCATCTCTGCATATAAAAGTGTTCACTCCTCAGGTGACGTGTCCTCAGGTCCTGTTTCTTTTCTGCAGAGCTCAGGCAGGGGAAGGCTTGTGTGCTGGGCAGCACAGCAGGCAGGAATGGCCTCAGCAGGATTAGGAAAGGGCTGGGGAGCCTATGGGCTTACGCACGCTGCAGATGAGCCTTTGAGCACATCTGGATCCTGTAATAATTTGGGCCGTGAAGAAAACGCGCCGATGTGAGCTCACACCCCCGTGAAGCGCCTTTGTGTGATCCCTCAGAAGTGCCTGATGCCCAATCTGCGGATTGCTGCTCTAATGAACTCCAGACGTTGTTTTGAATGTCAGATAGATTTCAGTTGCTGCTGCAGAAGATGTCCCTCTCCCCATCCCTCCGCAGGAGCGGGAAGCAGGCAGGGCTGGGATGGCACGGCTCAGAGATCCCTGCGGGCTGGGTGCCAGGGCTGCCCGCCTCAGCGGGGCGGTGTCTATGGGCTAAAGCTGGATGGAGGCTTTCAAGGGACAATAGCACAGTGAGAAACCCCACTTCAGACACTCCTTGCTCAAGAGAAGCCCAGCCAAGAAACCGCCAGCAAGTCGGGTTTTATTGCTGCAGGGCTCAGCCGTCAGCCTCCGGCACGGCTGCAGTCAGCACGCCTGGCTGCCCCGTGGGTCACGTCTGCATGCCAGGCTCTCCTGGGCTTGGATTTGAGCTGGGAGTTTTTAAGGGACACCAGATTGTCCTATGATCATTATTTCTATGTGCAGGTGAGCATTTGGTTTAAATCCAAGCTAGAAAATGAGATCATTACAACATATTCCCTCTTAGGCAGGCAGCCGGCTGCTGCTGAGGCCATGAATGGAATGAGTGCATTTTATACAAATCCATTTGTTTTGAGCTCCTCAGGGACAAGCAACCAAATTTCCCTGCTTGCAACTGGTGCTGGCAGCAGGGGTGCTGGATGCGGGGATGTCTTGGCTGTGGGTGGACACAGGTCTGTAGGAACTTTCTGGACTTGATGGCTGGTTGAGCTTCTGAGCATTGTGGTGAGTTTCCATCCCCAGCTTCAGGGTCTGGAGGCCTCTGAAGATTTGCTTTGATCAAAATATGAAACCAAAGGCAGAATAAGCTCTCACATGCTCAAGTTTGGTCTTTTGCACAAGGCAAGTTCTGGGAGACCTTTCTCAAAGCTGAGACCCACTGTGGGCAAACCAAGGCCATCAGCACTCCCAGAAACATGCCGGCCAAAAGGGGCAGCAGGATGTGTCCCTACCAGCAGCAAGGAACAAGGGACAGTAGCTCTGCTATTTACCAGTGCTTAACAGAGCAACTCCATGAGGCTTTCTGGAAGTCTGGAAGGATGCCTTGACCCTGAGGTCCTACAGCAGTCACCTGGTGACAGTCAGTGGGTGCCCTGTATTTATTTATCCCCTCCACAAAATGCCTGAGCAACTCATGCCAAACCACTGCTGCCCCCTCATTAAATCAGCATTTGCCAGGCATGGCAGGGCTTGGAGATTGCCTGGTAGATCAGTTTGGGGTGGGTTCTGTGTTTCAGTTATGTTTGATACTGGAGTCAAAATTAACGATCTGACAAATCCAGGCTTTGTCACAGATTTGCGATAAAGCCCCAAACTGGAGGAAAATTCTGTGCTGGGTGGAGTCCAAGGGTGCTGCATTGCACAGGGATCATGTTCAACTAATGGATTTATTTTGTCCCTGGGAATTGGATCCCTTCAAGCTAGCTCCTGGGCTGGGGCGGCACAAAGCCCAGCCACTCCCTGAGAATAAACCTGGCTGGATAAACTGTGAAGAACCAGGAGACAAACATCTCATTCACCAGCTCTACTGGAAAAGTCGTCGGGATAACAGTCATTGCCAAAGCCACTGCAGCAAAGGCATTTCTCCTTGGCACACAGGAGCAGGCAAGGATGAGCCTGGGCGTCAGGGTGACCTGGGAGGAGATGGGAATGATAGGGCTCAGTGGGGTGGTCTGTTTGCTGTGTGGCTGTGGGAAACCTCCCAGTGTGGTGCTCATCTCAATGGGGGAAATCTCTCTGCGTGGTGCTATGGCCCCTTGCCTGTAGGAAAGGACAGCAGTGCTTCTGCAGGGAGTTTCAAGGACAAACTGAGGCTTTGTGTGTGGAAGTAGAGTGTAGTGTGGGGAAAAAGGGACTGAAGAATGGCCAGTGAAAGCAGGGAGGGGACTGAGGCCTCTTTGTGCTCTGGCAGGCCTGCCCAGATCGCACTGGGGACACATGGTGCTGGGAACATATTGGAAGCACATTGGAGAGATGAGCTGTGCTGGCTGCTCTGGGACAGACTCTGCTCAGCCTTTCTCCTGTTTTGCAAGGAGAACTGTTATCCATGCATGCACACCCCAGTGCCCTTGTGCACTGCCATGCTCACATGCACCTCTTCACCAAGTGCAGCCCCCCATGTCCAGCCTGGCATGCCAGGACCCACCTCTTACAAACACAGTGCCCTCATTCCTGTTTTTGTGGGGCGATTTTTCACTTATACCACTTCTTCAGCCCAGATCCCAAAGAACTGCAGATTTAGGCCTGGCTAATTCAGGTCAGCCTGCCTAATTTGATAGCACTCAGTTTAGGAAGGAAAGGGTCACTTGCTGTCATGTAGGTGAGTCCAGAGCTGCCCCAGGGTCCACTTGAGGCAAGAAGGGACGTGGTCCAGGATGGGACACAGCCAGGGATGCTGCACTCCAGGGCTCCCGGAGCTCTGTCCTCTGTAGTATCTGAAATAGTAACTTCTTCACTCAGGGAGAAGCATCCTTGAAAACATCTGACCTGCTGCTCCCTTTCCTTCTGGGAAATCCCCATCCTGCAAGTTGAGCCTGCTCAGGTGCAGCCTGAGCAGCAAAGCATCCTGTGGAGGAAGTATGGGATCCAGATGCCAGGGTAAGGTTTGATTTGCTTTCAATATAAGGCATACAAAAAGGTCCAAGCAGAGGCTATTTATTGATTTTAATGAAAATAATATGTTGCCTTGAAATGAGGATGTTAATTAAAAGGCACCCGCTGCTGTTTATCACTGGCTGGGTCTCTGGCAGCAGTAAAGAGAGAAGCGAGTGGGGGAGCTCATGCCAAAACCTCCCCACAGGGAAGGTGCATGGTGCTGGGAGTGGGATGTGGGGCTGGAGCATTCCTGCTCCTCTCTGCTCTGAGAGAGAAACACCGAAAATAAACTCTTATTATAGCTGGGCCTGGCAAGCAATGTTGTGAGAAAAGGGGGACTGAAACCCAGGCTCCACTCAGGCCAGCCCTGTCCCTCACAGCACGTGAGTCTGGGCGAATCCTGCCCCAGCGCCCCTGTTTACTTAATAATTTCACACAATAGCATCCTTTAGAGAGATAGAATTCTTGTTTTCTTTCTCCTCGTTAGGAATGAGACCTCTAAGCAGACAAAGAGGCACCATTCACATAAAAACTTGCTACATCTTGCCTAGAGGCAGCAAATTTAAAAGCAAAATTGAATTCTTAAGGCCCCGTGGAAAGTGACTGAACCTGCCATGCAAGGTCTGCTGGCACAAAGGCAGGGACGCTAAATAAAAACCCCTGGGTGAATACTACAGTCTTCTGATATAGATCCAGCAAGCAAAGGCACTGGGCTTGGAGGCGGGGAAGAGCTCCTGAGGTATTTTTTCTTGTCTGTAAAAGAAGGATGATTATGGCTCAAGAAACGTTCAGCTGGTGAAGCAACCTGCTTGACTGTCAGTAGTTCCCCTCGTATGCTGGCTTGCTAGGATTTCTGCTCTTCCCCAGTTCCTGGCCCTGCACAGCACTGCTCCCCTCTGCAAAACCCTCCAGGTAGTTTGGAGGGTTTACTGGTTGATTTTTACTCCCAGGCACTGAGCACTGCCCTTGCCTTCCTCCTCCAAAGTTGCTTTCTGGTGATGGATCAAATGCCGTTCTTGTAGTGGATTTACAGTCCACTTCCGTCCATCAGAGCTTGGCTTTCCTTTCCTTTCCACCCTCCTTTTCTCATACAACCCACTTAGACACCAAAAACCCCAATTGCACTGCAGGCAAGTGGGTGTGTGAGCTCAGGACTGGGATCCTCAGCTGCCCACAGAAGGGCTCATTCCACAAGCCCCAGCACTCTCCAGGAACATTGGCTGATGCTGAGAACACCAAAATCTATAGAGAAAATATATTGGGTTGCTTTATTCAGAAATAATCCATTAAGAGAGCTTCTGTGAGCTTTGGCCTGCTTAATATGGAGCTTGGGGCGAAAAGCAATGTCAAAGCTAAGACCAACCTATTACTAGAGGTAATTCCTACAATGTTCTATTCAATTTCTGGTATGAGATGTTCAGAAGCCTTGCAGAGGCTTTTGAAATATCCAAGTTTTTTTCTCCTCTCTCTTTCCATGTTAATTCTCATGCAGCCCACCTATGGCTGCTCAGTTCTGGGAGCACCCTGTGTGTCCCCCCATGCTCCGGGAAGACAGGAGCAGGCAGGGACATGCCCAACATGCCCATGCAGAGGTGGAGCCCAGGGTCCATATGGGCTAAGTTTAAATGATGCTCGGGGGACTTTGCAACCAACAATTAGACATGTTTACTCATGTATTTGCCAAAGGTGCCTCCCTGAGCTCCCAGTAAACAGCATCAGGAGCTACCTCTCCTCTACAGAGACTTCCCAGGGCAGATCCTGACTTCCCCGAGACTTGTGGTGGGGAGGGCCATGCTCCTGCAGTGTGCGGCAGCAGGATGGCCACGTCTCACTCATCAGATGGTGGCAAGTTTGTATAGACGGTGAAGAAAGTGAGAGTACAGCCGTTCACCTGTATCGACCCCAGTTCTTGCCAGGCTAAACCACATCAAACAGCTTGTGGGGATTACTCAAAATTCGAGTTGAGCTGCGTGAGGCGGCGGGCAGGCTTTGCAGGGCTGGTCTCGCAGCCTGCCCATGGGCATGCCAAAAACAAATGCATTCAAACATTTGGTTAGAAAATGGTTTGGGGATTTTTTTTCAGGGTTGTTTTCCCATTTTTTCCCCTTTTTTTTTCCCCCTAGGTTTGGAAGCCAAGGGTGCGTCATTGCCCAGCTTTCCTCAATGAGAGATCTAAAGCACGTTAAAAAAACCCCAAACAAAACAAAAAAACAAACCCCAACCAAAACATGTCTGTTGTTTTAATCATGGCTTGGTTTCACAAGACATAGCTGGTCTGGGCTGTGATGCAACTGAGTCTTTTCTTCCAAGTCACACACATTTTAAGTTCTCTCTGAGATCCTCTACCAGGCTGGCAAAGCTGGTACATGTACCCTCAGATTCCCCCAGGGACCTCTGTTGTTGTATGTCTGTGAGCATGTAATGTCCCAACATGATCAGCGGGATCTCTTACCTTAGTTTGTTCCTCTCCAGCACTGGTCAAGGCAGTTGCTGTTCTAATTTGAACTAGAAGCCACTGCAATCAGCTGCTCACCAAAGTTGCTGTGCATTAGCAGCCGAAGTGCCAAGGGATTTAGGAGCCAGGGCCCTGTGGTGGTGGCACGTGCTGGTGGTCAAACACAGCTTGCCTCCTCCCTGGCTTAGTCCCTGTTGTGTGAAGCATCTGTGTGTGTGTGGGGAGGGTTAGAGAGTGATTTATTTTGCCCTTGGGAAGGTGGAGAGCTGCAGCCATGGGGATTTCTGATATAAAACAGCAATCGATTTTTATCTGGGTGTAAAACCCCGCCAGAAACCAGGGCACGCTGTGGTGTACAGGCACAGCCAGCATGGTTTGCCTGCTCTGGGAGAGCTTGGGTGAATAATGCACCAGTGAGAGGCTGCGGGGCTGGCTGAGAGCCTGCAAAGGCAGGCAGCACTGGAAGCCTGGCAGGAGGATGCTGGAGCAAAGGGCAGAGCTGATTCCTCCTCCAGCAATGAAGCCCGGGCAGCTCCAGATGCAGAGCTGCTGGGTGGGTTTTTCTTCGTTGCTTTTAACACAAATAAAGCGCTCACAATCCTGGTTTGCTCCACTTCCCCCCTCCCCTCCAAGAAAAAATCCCCCCTCAACTGTGGAGTGAGTGGGAATATTTATGAACTGTGAGAACATCAACCACAATGTTATTTTTAAGTTTGTTTTTGATGAGCAGCTCTGGCTTTTCCATGACATAAATCAGCTGTTGGGTTGTGTTCGGCTGAGAGGTTACTTTTTTGATCTGAAGGTGATATTTCCAGTGCCGGCAAACACCCAGAGAAGACTTACATCCTGCGGAAAATCGTGCTGGGGTCTTCCCATCTGTACTCAGGATGATTTGCCACGTGTTATCATTTAGAAATGAGCTCTTTTTATTTGGCCGGGCAGGAAAAGTGGTTGGAAAACATCGCAGACCCACACAGCCTTTTCCCCCCTCCCCTGTACCCTGTAGCCCTTGGGGGAAACAGGGCAGCAGACCAACATAGGGTCCTCTGTAACATTTGACAGCCCAGATCCAGCCCACAAGCCATCAGAGAGCTGCTGCTGGTTGTCCAAAATAAGTGTGAGCTGCTCAGTTAACTCCAGTGGGCACCAGTTCTGAACCTCCTGGGAAGTGTGAGGACAACCTTGCTCCCTCTCCCTCCAATGCACTCAAGCTCTTATTGCACAGAGATTCCTGCTTTCACTAGAAAACCATTAAGTTTCCCTTGTCTCCAAACATCAGCTCTAAAAATCTGCTTCTCTACAATACATGAAAAACATATCCCTGGCCTTACTATGAAGAAAAATGTACAGTATAGAAAATACTAAACCTGGTTCTTGTATAATAGGTGTTTTCAAGACAATGGCTTTCCTTCCAACAATGCTCACGTGGGCACCTACTTCCCTTGTACCAAACCCAGAACTTCCCTTACTCAAAGGGAAAATGAACTCTAGAATTCATTCCTGAGGGATGTGCCCCCCAGGGATGTCCCCTTGGGGGCCCTGCCCTTCCACCCAGTTGTGCCGTGGGCTTGGGCCCAGGGTCCCTGTGGGAAGGGCGAGCTGGGATCTCATCAGCTGCAGGACTCACTTATGGATCTTGGAGCAGGGATTATCTTTCTACTCCAGAAGCCTGGAAGTAAACACATAGCAGTCTAAGGAGTCTCTGGGGTCTGTGTGTGGAGAATTCATTAGGAATCAAATGCACCTTTACCCTGTGGAGTTTTAGAAATGTGCTCTTTGATTGCAGGAGTGAGCAGGGCCTGAAAGCACAAATGCAAACATATGTGCTTGTGTGTGTAGGCAGGTTTTTAATCCAGAGGGCAGCTCTTCCCAGGCTGGTGTCACCCAGTGCTGAACCATGAGCTTCAAGAGAGCAGCTTTGCTGAACGGATACAAGGTGCTGCATGAAAGGGATGGTATCAAAGCTTAGGGTCCTGAACCCAACAGCAAAGCAAATGCACTGGCAGATTCTCAGCTGAGATTTGTGAGGGCTTTGAGAGTCACAAAACCCCACAGGTTATCAAACACCTCTTCACATTCCCCTCCTGCCATGGAGGAGGACTAGGGGTGCTGCATCCTCTTCATGTGGCAAGTCGTGTTGTGATGAGAGAGTGTGGCCTTGCAGGAAAGCTGGATGTTTCCCAGTGAGGCAGGAGGATAAAGAGCACACACCTATGTGCTCTCTCCTACCAGATATCCTACACCCTGCAGACAGGTGTGCTGCTGCTTCACTGCAGCTGATGCTTTGGGATGGGGGTAGTGAGCAGCTGCTGCTACAGGGGGGCTTGTTTGGGACGGCTGGGGGCAGACAAATAGAATATTTCCTTGCCAGGCTGCTTGAGAGTCAATTCAACTTGCTCTTTGCATGCTGCAAAGTAAAAGGCACCAGCTGCATATGGCTGTCGTGACCCTGGAGGAGGATGCAGCAAGGCAAGGTGGGGTTTTCATTTAGACCCCAGCCAACAGGGCATAGGGAGGGATGCGGTAGCTGCTGGATGAAACAGGTCTGCTGAAAGGATGGAGGAGGACCAAGAGGCATTAGCCATGGCTATTTTTGACATCAGACCTTGATTTGAATACAACACCCACCACAGCAGCAGGACGGTAAAGAAGTAGTAGATGTAGAGAGATCTAGAGAGCAGTTATTGTTCCCTGCATCATTTCTCATGCCTGCTGCCCACCAGGAGCTCGGGTCTCTTCTGCTCAGGCCTTGCAGTCCACTGCACCCCCTAAAAGGGTCCCAGTCCCATCTACATGCGGCCACCACAATGAGATCTGCAGGGCTTATGAGGATGCCCAGACTTTGCTGCCCAGTCCTTACCCCGCTGACAGCTGTGCTGGCACCAGCCTAGAAAGCATGAGGTTTTCTAACTTGGAGTAAGCTGTTACGGGTGTAAATCCTGCCCAGAGCTGGCACAGGATTAAACCTGCACAGAGGGACCATGGCAGCCCTGATTGCCTGGGGAGTGGGCTGTCAGCTGGACAGCCCATGACTTGAGTGTGAGGCTGTCCTCCCATTCATCCCTGCATGCCCCAAAAGCAGGTGGGGAAGCTTGGGAAGGGCCAGAAGGAATGGTCTCAGTGCTCCATGCTGTGCCCCTACCAGGCCCTCTTCCTAATTTAAAATATTCTGTGAATGGTGAGATCTGGCCAGTGCCCTCCAAGAGGGGCAGGAGTGGTTGGGAAGCCCCACTGCACTTGCCATGGGGGAGGAAGCAATGCAGGACCTGGTCCATTGGCTCCATGCCACGGGAGGATCATCCTTGGCCAGCTTTGCCTCTCCTGGGGTCAGCCACGAGGACTGGTGGTGGCCTGGGCACCGGGCACGCAGCTCCCCACCGCCGGCCTCGCCAGCAGCGCTGCGTGCCAAGGCGCCCCGTTCGAGGCAGAAGAGGAAGCAAAAGCGGATTTGCATGCCACGGCTACACCCTGCCTTAACCAAATTACCAGCAGATGAGCAGCGGCGCACCTCCTGCCTGCTCCCTAATTTATGGCAGGAGAAGCAGGGAGGGGTAGGTGAGGGGGAGTAGGCGAGGGAGCAACAGACATGGCCATCATACCTGCAAATTCAGCACTTTGTGCTCCTTCAGTGCTTTTCCTCTGAGCACCCCCGTGTATTTTCCCATCACTACCAAACTGGTCGCTATGCTTCACGTTTTGGGGTGCAAAGGACTTCGGGGGAAGGATGGCAGCCGGTGCTGTCTGATCCCGCCGCGGGTCAGCANCCGGGCCTTCACCTCCCCACCGACCCCAGCAGACTTCCTCCTCGGAGTGTTTGCCAGTTTTCCAAGGCAGCTTCCCATGGGGACACGCCAAACAGAAACTCCCCTGAGGGTGGCCCTGCCCGCTGGGTCAGACACATCCTCCCCATTTACCTGCTGGAGCTGCCGCCTCCGACGAGTCCGGCTACGAAACGGGGATGTGCCCGCACTCCGGAGCCCTTTCCAGAGGCACCCCTCAGCTTTGGTACCTCTGGCCTTAGGTCGATGCTCTTGGAGAGGCTGAGGTTTGCCTACCCCTGCAAATCGGGAGCAAACCTGCTGAGCAACTTTGGTATTAAAAAAGCGAGTCCAGGATGAAGCAGTGGGAGAGCAGGATCAGTCCGTTTGCATCTCCTCCAGCAAGGCTCTGTAATGGAGCAGTCCTTTGTGCATAGCAGGAATGGAAACAACAGCCCTCAAGTCTGACCCCAGACAATTGTTTTCAGTGAAGAGGGCTGGGGAGGCAATTAATAATGTTTAAACAAAAGAAATTAAAAAAAAGCAATACTGTATCTAGAAATTCTTCTGAGGGCCAGAGCTGTGACAGAAAGATATATGCTTTAGCATTGCTGTCAGAGTAAATGACCCTCCTGAGAGAAGGAGTTTTTCAGGCTCTTTCTGCCCCACTGGACACAATTTAAGAAATGCATCGCCGCTAAAAATCACTAATTTTAGCCGGAAGATGAATTGCATAGGGTCATGTTTTAACTCGTATGCTGGAAGGACAGGGGATATATTATTAGAGAGCCAAAATGCAAACGGTAGTTTCTGATTAGAAGAGAACATCGTCAGCATTTCTCCAATTAGGCGCGGGCATCAAGTTCCCCGGCATGCAGAGGGGCTGTTAGCAAACCTTCGGCTCCTCCGCTGGGAGCAGAGGAGCCGCTGAGGAAACGCAGCCCAGCCCTTCAGAGCTGCTGCGGAGTTTCTCAGAAAGAGCCACCTCCTCGACTCCAGCTGCCAGTGTGCTGCAGCCCTGCCACCAAGGGACGCCCTCCAGGAATAAGAAAAAGGTGTTTTCCATATCTCCTTCCAGCCCTTGCCCTTGCAGAGGGGTTCTGCAGTGCCGATTTTCTATGACACGGATGCTTATCCCCTGAGACGTGAACCCAGATCACCAAATTCATTTTGCAGAGACCACCAAACGGCCATCTGAGATCAATTAGCTTGTCATTACTCATCCCCATCAGATCTGAACTGCTGACCTACAAGTGAAAGTCCGTATATTTGTCTCCCAGCAATGTGCAGACTCATCCAGCTATCTAATGAGAAGAGCTTCCTCCGTAAACAAAGCCGAGGAGGTCGTGCTCTGGCCGTCCATCTCCTGCTCCAATTAGCTTGAACCCAAGGGCCAAGTTGAGCTCAGTGTGATGGAGAGGTAGGAGTCTCTGGGGTGTCCAGCTCTGTGACAACAGGCTGCTGACTGGAGCAGAATGGCTCCCATTAGTGACAATTTCAAACAATTTTACCACTTAAAATGGCATTTTAGCCTTGCATTTGAATGGCTGCTTTGTTATTTTAAACTGCAATTCATAACTAGTTAGTAGTTGCAAGTATAGTGTTATTTATTGAAGATACTGAATGTGCAATCCGGAGGCAGTATTTATCGGGTCATGTGCTCTGGAAGTTCATTATTTAGATGAGAATATGTAACGTGGAAGGAGATACAGCTCTTTTAATTAAAGGAGCATGAACTTGACTGAAGCATTTGCTGTCTGCAAAGGCTGTAATTATCACACATGATACAATTCTTCATTTAAATCTAAAAGATCCACAGCCCCTTTCCTCATTTATATGTATGTGTTCTTGCATATCTGTTTTCTGATAGTGTATGGGGAGCCCTTTGAAACAGCATTAGTCCCAACTTCGAATTACTTCAGGATGCCTGGGAGGCTCCAGTAGGTTTTAGACCATGTGAGAGAGTTGCTCCAAGTTTCCAGATTTTTCTGGCATGTCTGGATGTTGCTGTACAGGTGTGGTGGGTGGTGTTTAGGGGTCTCATTGTATGGACTTGGGAACACAGATACAGAGAATTGTTTAGGTTGGGAAAGACCTCTAAGACATGAAGTCCAGGCTGGAGCATCATCTGAGGGAGCATTTCTCTGCCCCTGTGAGGGGTTGCAGCTCCCTCCTCTCTGCTCTCTGTTCTGCAGGAGATGGTCTCCAGCAGCCAGCCCCTAAACCAGCTCAGGCTGTAAATCATCCCATCCATGCCCTGAATGCATGGCTGCAGCTGGATCAGTGCCTCTGAAGAGCAAGACACTGCCAGCAGCACTGGGGCTGTTACTTGTGCCTTTCTGGTGTTGGAAATGCAGCTGTGGGCAGCAGCCTGCTCGGGGACATCTTCATGACAGCAGCTGCACAGGCAGACCACTGGTGTGACCCTTCCTCTGTGATGGTGTTGCTCTGAGCACAACTGTCAGCCTTGCTTAGAATTCACTGGGTTTATTACTGTTTAATTTTTCACCTAAATATAGACCAATTGTTTTTCCCTTAAAGTGATGGAGAATTTTATTGTGAGCTGCATTTTCCAAAACCTTCTCAAAAGGGTAAGGGCTATCAGGGAAGCAACTACTGGCTGTGGTGGGTAATTCTGGATTTGATTTCCCCTCTTCAGTGTGGGTGGGGTCCATTGATGGTTCCTTTGTTATTATTTTAATTACAAATACCTAAAGGCAAATGGCAGCTGGATATGACAGATGAGGCTAGTTTGGTGTTAGTGCTGTATGGCAGAAACTTAAACAGTGCTGTTTTTTCTTTTAGAAACAATGTGCCTCTATCTAAACTATTGGTATAAAGAGAAAGCTTTTTTGGAAATTGCCACAGCTTGGAAAATAATTAGTTCTTTATAAAAATCCTTGAGTTAATCAAAACCATACTCTTCATGATTAAGACTCTTTGAATGTTTTCTTTACTGTATCTTTAAATTCCAAATAAATCAATGCCTCTATGGAATTTTCAATTGACACAAATTTGTTCCACCTAAAATGAATAGTAAGTCTGAGAAAGCAATAGGAAATTGTTAATTCATCACTGCTTGCCTTCCCCTGCTATATTTTTCTCCTAATCAAAATGCAACCTGATATTCAATCCAAAGAAAACATTTCAAGGAGTCCATCATACGCCACAAGCTTCCAAATTTTCTAAATCTGATAGCAAGAAAACATCATACATCTTAGTCATTAATGTACACTATGAAAAGAATAATGTAAGGTTCAGTTTTTACCACAGTTGCAGCAACCTGTAACTGATGGCCTTTCCACAAGATTCATGAGCTGATGGAACAGCAGCCAGAGGGACATTTCAATATACCGTGTTACAGTCTTGGGTTTCAATGTTTAAATGAGCAGAAAAAAAATACCGTGTCTATCAGACCTTGATTCAGAACAAATCTGAGGCACAAGCCTGAGGCTCATTCAGGTCAATGGCTTTTAGGCATGTGCTGAATAAACGTCTTCCTGAGCTGGGGCCATACCCATGAGCACGGCGAGAGCACAAGTCATTGGAAACATATTGGCAATGTACAGAAAGCAGCTGCTCCTGATCTCGTATTTCTGCCTTTACAAGTCAGGATAAAGCTGTGCCTGACAAGCCAACCCCTTGGGGTTAGGACAATACATCTTGCAGGAAAAGCCCACAAGAGTAATGAAGCTTTGGAAGAAAAATTAGGCTGAGGCTTATGTTCCAGTACAATTGAAGCACCCCTGAGCTCTGTGCCAGGTGTGTGTGCCTTGCCTGCACCAGGAGTGCCAGAAATGGAGAAGTGGTCCCTTACTTGCCTCCCAAGCCATCAGCAGCTGGAGCACCTTCTCTGGCCCAGATGACTTTTAATAGCTGCTGCTGGCTTAGTACCCCAAGAAACTGTAATTGTCTCTTTGAACACGTGCATCTCACAGGTGCTTGGCACTATATTTAAGTTACAGGTTCGTCAGCGGAGAAACAGGAGCTCTTCTGGGGAACACTTGTCATAGCAAAGGCTTCACGTGCTCAAAATGGAAATTAGGAAATCAAAAAGACAAAGAAACGATTCAAATAGTTTCTGAGCAGATTAATGGAAAATGCAGGAAAGTAAGAATGTGAACATTGCCTCTGCAAGGGTCCAAGGGTTTCTGAAACACTTGGGGATCAAGGGAGAGAATAAAGCAAGGGAGAGTTCAATGCTGTGCAGCATTCACAAACCAGTAAGTGAATAGTTGATGATAATATAACGAGCTGCTACTGCAGATGGAGGCTGTGACTTGAGGTTTTGGAATTGCAGTTGCTGCTTTGCTCTAGCTCATTTTATGCAGCTGAGCTGGAAAATAAACTACACCTCATTTTCTCTCCCTCTGCTCTCAGGATTTGGGGTGTTCACTTAGCTGTCTATAAAGTGTTTTCTGAAGTCTTTGAAGAGAAAGCAGGATGAAAAAAGCAAGTACTTAGTGCAACTGCTGATAAAGACAAAGTGTTGAATTTTAAGCTCCTTTTAATCTTTCAGCAGTCATGTGCTCCGTGGATACATGTGTTTTCTTACAGAGCAAAGCATAATCTGCTTTACATCCTGCATTGCCACGAGCACTTCCTCTTCAGTTCAAAGGCAGTGCAGAAGGATCGAGATGGAGAGACTCATCTTCATGTCCATATTCATGCCTACCTCTGCTTTGACTCTATTTCAAACGTAGCATCTTGCACTTAGCAACTCGTGATCCTGTTTTCTCACTTCTGTGTTGTGGCAATGTCGCTTTCCTTGGAGAAAAGTTCTTGTTTGTCATTAAATACCGGTGTTTGAGAAACAAAGCGGAGGAGGATGGTACTTCCAAACAAAGGACATCAGCATGTTTTTAACAGCCTGCCTCGCTGCTTGGGACTGCAGCTAGTTACCCGAGGTGCTCAGTTTTGCCTACGTAAACATAAGGGGAANGAAAAAAAAAAAAAAAAAAAAAAGAAACGTGGATTACAGGCAGCTTCAGAGGAAAACGTGCAGACCTGACTTTCAAAGTTCTTTGCACGCCCTTCACATAAAGCAGAGGGAAAGCTGGTGCACAGGCAGGAGCCGTGGGAGCAAGAAGCTCCCAGACAGTGAGTTCAATCACTGCGTGGTGTTCCTGGGCTTTTGTTAGATGTTTGCTGACAATCACACTATTCCTAAATGCCGTGTTAGTGATAAATGCTGGGAAACAGACCCACTGAGAGCACAGCTAGGACTCTCTGTACTCCTGTGCCTGGGTGGGGACGGCAGTGGTGTGTGGCTTTGACGCTGAGCTCTAGTTACCTAAAGACCAGAATGACTCAACCAGCTTCAATTTCAGCATGTGCCAAAGGAATTCAGGGACTGCAACTACTTGAATTCAAAATTACTAGGGTGTATTTTTAGTGGACAGAAAGTGGAGGCTTTTCCTAGCTTTGTGGTTGTCAGGGGGAATTTGCTTCCTGGGGACACTTTTAGGTGTACATGGCTTCTTCCGTGGGAGATAAAATTCCAGCCAGGGGAGAAAACCCACTGAAATTCAGCCTTTAGCAACCAAGATGCACAATATAATGGGTGACAGACCTTGAAACAGGGAAAGCTGGACCTTAAGACTCTGCTCTGAAATGCTTTATTGGTGCTCTTACATGTAAGTTAAAGTGCTTGAATATATATCTTCTGCTAAGAACAATTTTCTTGGTCACTGTCTAATCCCCTCAGATGAGTGGCACCCCGAGAGAACAGGCCTGCTCTCACAACTTTCTTACTGTGAAGGAGCTACAAAGTAAGAGTTAGTTAGGCTTGGTTTCTCCTTCATAACAACCTGCAAGCTTTGCCTTGGAGGTGACGAAGGACTGTGCTGCCTGCAGGCAGAGCTCTCAGGAAGGTAATCCCTGAGTGCCATTGCAGGTTGTCTCTGGCGTACTTTGATCCAGATTGTTACTGGTGAAGCCTAAGGTGTGAATCCCTTGAATCTGTGCTTGGCATTTCCCAGAGACAGAAGCCTAAGGTGGGTGGCCAAACATACCCCAAACATACCCCTAAAACAGTAGCATGAAGAGTGCACCAGGTTTTCATCTTTGGAAATGCAGGCTTCAGGTTCCTCCCAGATAAGAACATACTAAAGGGCAAAGCTCGGCAATGGCAGTAGGCTCCTTACAAGACCAGAAAAGAACCATTAAGATGGCATGGTGAAAAATGAGTTTATTGCCAAACTGAATGAGAGCAGATGTGATGGAGGCAAGGATCCAACACTCTGTGAAATCAGTCTGCAGAGGGCAGAGAAAAAACCTCTGGATCCCAGAAGATCTGTGACACTCAAAATTGATACTCATAAGTGTGTTATTATGCAATAACATCAAGGAAGCTGCTGCTGCGAGCAAAAGAGAAGTGGTGATGAAACAAGCCAAGGTCATGAGCTGCCCACCAGACACCCTCAGCTAGGCCGCAGTGGGATGTTCTCTGCGGAATCTTCTGACATGCTCAAGTGGCTCCCTTTGATTCCTAAAGGATGCCTCTTTGACTTCCTACAAATAAAACAATGCCCCGAACAAGAAAGAACAGAAACATCAAATAAACAGGATTCTCCATTTTATGGAGTAGTTAAATATACAGTGAAGATCAGCCAGGTTGGAAGTGAAGCAGTACAGTTGAAAAGTAGATGATGAAAAGGAGGGGGAAAAGCTCCCATTCAGGATCTCTTCTCAGAAAGATGAAGCACAGCAAACTACTAGATAAAAGGGACATAAACAACCTTGGATCTGACAGCAGAGTGGAAATCCCCTGGCTGGAGCAAAGAAGAGAGGATGAGGTAGCTCTAAGGAGATCCTAGGGTACTGGGCTCAAATAAACCCTAGAGCAGAAGAAGAAGCAGTCAAAAAAGGAACTCCATCTATCAGTGGCCATAAAAAAGTGCATGTGAACTTTTAAGAAACTCCCAGGGAGGAGAACAATTTGGATTGAGAAGTGATGAATGCAGAACTCTAAATACTGGTCACTGGCCCTACTCAAACTAGTTTACTGTGAGCATGGAGAGGTCACACAGTCTTCATGGGCCTCTGTTTCACCACTCCTTTCAGATTGGGGTAGAGATATTGTCTCTGTTAAAACATGGGTGTAAAAAATAGATCATTTCAACAGGGATAAAATACTTTCACTAAGGGAAGAGAATTATTGCTCATTATTAGCATGTGTAGATGATTGTGTATAGAATAAACAGAGTCCTGAAGAGCTCTTTGCTATATCAGGGAAGATTTCATTCCATCTGCTTCTGACAACCTTCTGTGATGGAAGTTCAGTTCTCCTGGGAAACCTATCCCAGGACTCAAGTTATCTTTACAGTTAAATGTTCTCCTGTTACCTAATCTTGATCTTGCTGCTGTGACTTGAACCCTTTCATTACTGCTCACCCTATCTGCTGTGGAGCACAGGTTTCTGTAGATATGAGAGGTGTCTAGGTTTTTATGAGTGGGTTTGTACCCATCAAGTGTGTCGTGTGGTTTTCACTCTAAGAAGCAGTCTGACTACTTACAGCTTTGCCAAAGCTCAGCTATTTAGGCTAAAGCCTTTCCATGCCAGGCATTTCCCTCAAGCTCTTTTCCACCCCCTGCTTTTTTATTTCATCTCTGCCTTTTTGTTTTAAAATGCAGCCAAAAATCTCAGCTGTTTCTGAGAACAAGGTTAGGGAATGATACTGCTGCATTATGGCTGAACAGGAGAGCTAGAGTGGGGACTATATTTGGAAACCTTGAGTGCTCTGATCTGAAATCTCAGAGAGGGGCTGTGACTTGAAGATCAACCAGTCAGGTGCTAACCCCCCTCCATGACAGCTCCCCACAATGGACATAGGTTGGTTGGCCTGGAAATCTCAGTTCATACTGAGATGTACCTTGTGAGAGGTTCAGGAGTTACTCTTCTTGTCCTGAAAGGACTTTTCTTCCACAGCACAAACTCATTTGGACACAGAACTTGTAGTGTGGAGCTCACTACACCTGTGTGCATTTTTTCCCTGTTTTCTATTCTCCTACACCACAAATTGTTGAGTCTGCAGGACAAACTCAAGTAAATTTGAGTGTGGGAGGGAAAATAGGCTTCAGAATTGCCTTCAAAAGCCTTTAGATTATGTGGTATGACTGAAAGGGGAGAATGGAGGGGCAAATCCCGAGGAAGTCAAAGTACCTTTGCTTTAATGCTCTGCAGAGCAGACTGTGTTTGTGGAGAACATTGTCATTTGTTAATGTCCCCATGACAAGATCCAACTTTGTATTTAAGATGTATTTTTCCTCCTTCAGCTTTCCAGAGTGGTTTTGTTTGGTTTTATTTTTTCCTTCCCCCAAACAGTTAAGACTGTTTAAAATCCAGGATCTCTGATGAAACCAGATCTGCCTTGATACACATTAATCATGGCTAGATTATGGAGTTGGAGTAGCCACTGGAATTTCTCTCTGGTGAAACTGGAAGTGACCTTTGTTTCTTCTTGTTCTCTGGGTCAGTCTCAAGCTTAACTGGACATCTACAAAGGCTGCAGCTGCTAACAGAGACCACAAAGGTGACTGAAGGGTGAAGAGCAATGTCTGCCACTCTTGTGCCTTGCTTCTTTTGCTGCTGTTGTAGCATTGGCTTATGGATGTCTTGCTGATCTCCTTCCTCTTGGTAAGCATATGTCTGGGCAGTGGGGGAAAGGCACAAAACGGCAGCAAATTACAACACTAAGCACTCGAAAAAAGGGAAAATCCATATCTAATAGGAAAATCCTGTGGTAGAGTGTGCTCAGGAATCTGTCTTGGGACATAAAGAAGGGAGAGGGGCTGTTGTAAATAAACTCTTCAATCTGGAAAGTGCAACCAAATCTGCATGGGGAAATTCTTGTGCCCTTACAAAATCAAGGCAAAGTCTGTGAGGCTTCGTTCTGACCTGGGGTGCGCCTCTTTGGATCAAGGTGGAAGACTGGGGCTGTCCTGATTCCTAGTCAGTAAAAACAAATAGCTCTAGCAACAGAGGAGAAGCATGAAAACAAAGTTACTATCAACACCCTGCCTTTTTGAAATCCCTTCCAAATTCTCCAAGGATAAGATCAATGTGAACAAAAACAATAACAGCTCTGTGTGAAATGAAGGTGAAAAGGCAGCTCCCTCAGCAGCACACACCCAAGAAATGGGCTTTGCTTTGCTTTCTTGGAGCTGACATGGGGCTGGCACAATTCGGTAGCACCCCAAAGCATCAGCCAGGTATTTTTTTTTAACTTTACGAGCTCTGTAATGAAAGCAGCGGTCGGCACCCCCTGTGCCAGAGCACTCCAAACCTGCCCGCGATGGAATGTGCTGATAAAGAGGAATATTTCCTTGTGGACTTTGTTTGAGACGTAAATTTAAATATTGCTAATTTCCAGTATCAGCCTCAGCAAGAGACTTCACCCCGTGGTGATCCATCTGTAAATGGTGGCAGCTCTTTCTAGCCTTGAATGTTTAATTAGACAACATTTCATGACTTTGTCTCCCAGTCTCTCGGTTCTCCTAAGTGGATCACTGTTTTTTCTGAAAGCACAATAAAACAGCCAACAATCCATTTGTTACAATGAGACGTGGCAGCCTTGTGTGTTAGGTGTATGGAAACACAAGGTTTTGATGTGGTTACTCTAACAAACCAGCAGAACTCAGCTCAGTTCTGAAATGTTCACCTTGAGAATGAAATTAATTCTTTAGTATGAAAAATATTCTTAGAATAATCTGATGATTTTAGAAGTCAACATTTTGCTGCCTTCTATGAGGCAAATTTAAACTTGGGCATGTGGACAAATATCAGTGACCAAGATGACTGAATGGTAGGAGACTAACTTCCAGTATCTTCAGGAAAACTCCTTAGAAAGAGAAGGAAAAAAATCTTCACAAATGCAATTTCTTTCTACCACAGGATCTTTGAGAGGAAAGAATTATATCTCAAAGCTTACAAGAATAATCTCTTTAGAATCTGAAAAGTTACTTGGATATTATCTGTACCAAGACTGAATCACCTCTAACTGTTTTACTAAGTATAACTAAAAGTATAACAGACTGTAGGACAGCTTGCTCAGTAATAAACATTCACATGTGAAAGAAGAACAGAGCTTTGAGTCACTGTTTAGCTTTCTTCCCCATGATCTCAGATTAAACCCATGAAGAGCTATTCCTACAAGCGTTTTGCTTCCATGCTTTGAATCCTAACATACCCTGGGCTGCTCAGGCAGGAGCAGACACTGATGCAGGAAAAAAGGTCCTCTCTCACATCAGCCACCAATTTAATTAGTGTCAACCAGTGTCTTACAGCACTGGGTATGCTAACAGGAGGGGGAAAAACCCAAAACAAAACCAAAGCCCAAGACCCCCTGAAGTCTGGGAAAAAATATAATTAATCCAGAGTGATGATGTTGCACTTAGTTTATCAGATTGATTCAAGTGGTGGAGATTAGAGCATGTGTGTATTTTGACTACTTTTTATGCAGGGTCTCTGCTTGTGACCAATATCACCCTGCTTCTTTCATTTGGAAGGAAACTTCAGATATCCTGGGTGGGCAGGTTCACATCCACTCTGAGCTGCCTGAATAGTACTGGCTTGTGCTAGGCCTGAGGAACTGAAACTGTCTGCATTGTCCGTTCTCATGTCTGGAAGCCCTTGAGATACAAAAATCTGCAGGAGCTTTCAAAACAACTCCAGGATTACACATCTTGTCTGGCCCTTCTGATTGTGCTTAATGTTTTAAAATTTTATAAAAGGCTCTCTACCATCACATGCCGCTCCCCAAAATCATGCATATGCTTTTGAAGAAGGTCAAGGGATGTGATTCTGTCCCTTAACCCTGCTTTGCTGATACCCCATCTGGAATACTACATTCATCTCAGGGGGTCCCAGAACAGGAAGGACATCAATGTGTTGGGATTGGTTCAGAGAAGACTGTGAAGAGGATCAGAGGCTGCAGCACCTCTCCTATGAAGACAGGCTGAGAGCTAGGTTCAGCCTGAAGAAGAAAAGGCTCTAGGGAAACCTTATTGCAGCTTTTCAGTACTTAAAGGGGCCTTACAGGAAAGGTGGGGACAAATGTTTTAGCAGGGCCTGTTGCAATAGCACAAGAGGTAATGGTTTTAAACAAAGAGAAGGTGGATTTAGATTAGATATAAGGAAGAAATTTTTTTACGGTGAGGGTGGTGAGGCATTGGCACAGGTTGCCCAGACAGGTGGTGGATGCCAAATTCCCAGAAACATTCAAAGTCAGGCCTGCCAGGACTCTGAGCAGCCTGGTCTAGTTGATGATGTCCCTGCTTGTTACAGGGGCATTAGACTAGATAGCCTTTAAAGGCCCTTCCAACCCAAACTATTCTAGGATTTTAAGTTTTTAATGGATTATAAAATGCAATGTGAGGAGACAGTTCAGCTGATGGCAGCACAGTAGATAACACAGAAATAGCTATGTCTGAGCAACATACAATTGAGTGCCATTAGCACTGTCTGTATACTGATAAGAGTATCTTCAGTGCTATTTTCACAAAGGCAGTTTTTAAACACTTCCTTTTATGTATTTAGGCTTATGTGAGTCACATTTTGTGCTCAGTTAAACTTTCTCCTCATTGCTCAACATCTGGGATAATGACAGTGCCTGGTTCTTTACATAGATATCTCAAGATCTTCATCTGGAGATCTCGAGTCACTTAATAGGTGGGCAAAGAAAGGCATTAGAGGTGAAGCCATATGCCCCAAATCATCACTTAGAAGGCCAAAGGCAAAGCTGGAAGAGGCACCCAGTCCTGACTTTTGCTTGGCAGACCAGGGAGACTCTGAGTTCAGATAAAATTTCTTTTAACAGTTTGTACTGTGATTGGTAAAATGAGAAGAAAAGGGAGTTTAAAATAAAAACTGCATATTTCCATTGCCAAAACATGTACAGATAGCACAGAATCATAGAAATGTGTACCTACTGCGATCATCATCACTGTCCCAAATAACCAGTAATCAAGGAGCCTTCTGGGATAATCTGTTTTAATTCTCTAATAATTGTGTAACTCTGGCTCCATTGCATCATTTGGAGGAATAATTTGTTCTGATGTTCTCAAGTTTCATTTCATATTGTTTTAGCTAGGAAAAAAGCAAAACAAAAACAACCAAACTATTCCCTGGTTAATGGAAAGAATTTAAACAGATTTTCAATTCATTAAGATGTTGTGTACCAAGGTTATTGATCAGAGGCAACCTTTCCTACAACAGACTCCTGAACCTGATATCACACTGCACTTTCATATTTGCACATTTGTGACCTCTTTATGATTAAAAAGTGGCTATCAAGTGTCAGAAGGGTATATTCAGGTGGATGTCCCAGGCTGTGCAGGCCATGCTTCTGGGGGAGAAGCTGCACATGTATGTTATTGAAACAAAGGCTATTTCTACATGAAGCACACTGTTAAACTGCCAGTGCTTACAGCCAGAGACAGCTCAGTGTGTCCAAATCACACAGCCAGGAAAGGATGGCTGTAGCTACTGGCTTTTCATGTAGGCCTGCCCATGAAGACTTAGGTATTTTTCTGCACTGTGGTAATAACCCAGGCTGAAGCAGAGATGTGGATACAGCTTCTCCAGTGTGAGAATAATTGTGACTGGGATGCTCACAGTGGAGGCTGGGAACCTGGGCTTCAGCAGCCTCAGTGAGGGAAGGGTCTCCTGTCTCCTGGCTGAGTACTCCAAATGCTTCAAGTTATTCGAGTAGCACCTGTAGGTATCTTCTTTTAGGAAAAAGGCTCCAGCTTTGGAATCTGGAGTGAAAAGATGCATCTGTCTTGTAGCCTGGTTTAGAGAGAAGAGACACGAGGCGCTGTTTCCTCCCTCATACCTGCCGAGCTTGGTGTTTTTTAAGTGGTAGGCAACTTCCCACTCATAATGCAAAATTGGATTGTTTTGTTTAACTGTTGTGGTATGTGTGTTATCTCTGTGTGCTAGGTAAGATGTTTAGCTATCAACCTTGGACTTGGCCAAGTCCTGAAAGCTGCACACTGTTGCTTCTGGAGTCCCAACATCCATCTCTGCATGAAGTACTTCCACACACATGAACTGATTCTGATAGCTCATGGTCCTTTTCCTTGCCCATATCCTTCATTTGGGTTATTTTGGATGATTATCTGATTTATCCTCAGATAAGATAGATCTTTATGCTGACGTATGCAGGCTAAACATGAAAGGCTGTTCTGGGGGTGAGCTACAGTACTTCAGGATGATTTCTGCATGTGACTGTGGGTCCATGAACTGATCAGCAATCCTCCCCCACAGGCAGGGTGACTCCCATGAAGAGATTCTGGCTGGGAGCATCAGTTGTACTAGCAGGGAAATGAAAATTAGTCTGGGTGAAATAAGTCAATTAGTTTTCTCAATTTCTCCCCCTTCTCCTCCCCCCCCTCATTTTGTAGTACCCATAAGCACAGACCTTGCATAAATGGATTGCATTTCACACCTAATGTGCATAATTATATCTTGCAAACAGTTTATTAATGGATCTATAATCACCGAGTAGCTTGTACATACATAGTGCTGGTGTTTGATTATACTGCAGCTGCCATAGATCAATGGATACACAGGAGTCTGGCTTATTAGTGTCTCACACATGTGAAGTCTAGAGAACAATATAACACCGGTGTCATGCAGTTGTTCATCACATGCTGCTACCTAGGGGAAACCAGAGGTTTTAAAAACGTGGTAAAGAAGGGTTATAGAAAGAACAGTACATAACAGGACTTGGAACTTAAAGAAAGCTCCCTTACTCAAAAACATTCCATCTGTAAATCCTTCAGTGGTATTCTGTCTCAATTATCAATGCACTGTAAACATGTTAGGTCTGATTTTGGAAAGGGATCTGTTCTGAGAATTCACTCGGAAAGCAGCATGCCAACAAGCTTGACCATTTCTGTTTTCTGAAGGTGACTCACCCAGAGGACTGATGAACAGCCTAAGTTCTTGTGAATCAACAGACCAGGGATTTGCAGACTGAGCTAAGCTTACCAAAATGGGAGCAGCCTGAACCATGGTGAAATGGTTTGCAGAGATATCACTAAGATGCCTTTGGGAAGCAGTTGCATTTGGTAATGCACAAGGAAAAAGGTTCTAGCTTGTTTTGGTGTGTTGTGCTAAAAAAAAAGAAATTGGTGAGCTGCAGAATTCTCATGAGGTTGCATCCCATCTCTCACACGATAACCTCAGTTTTGCCTCTCATGTCCCCCAGCTACCACCTGCAAAGCTGCCTCTGATCTATGTTGACTGTCTGGCTGGTGGCCAGTGACTCTGGCCAAACAGGGTAAATAACTGCAAATTATGTTCTAGCCTTTTTTGCAGCGAAGACATTATTAGGTAGTGTGCCTCTCCTCCATCTAGTTAGGAATAGAAAAATTAGAACTTCACTGTCTTTAAGACCTTAATTGTCTTGTTAAATGTTGGGGGCTGAGAGAGATAAAGGAGGAACTGGTGCAATTTTATAACTTTTCTTGATGACAAAATGTGTATAAAGTAATTGTTTTCTTCCTATGAATATGAAATAATTGGTTCCCTTTGCTAAGAAGGTATTCATTATTCAGAGCAAAAGCTCTTAGCTAGCTTAGTGCTGAGAAACTGGATAAATTCAGAAGAATAATGTGATCCTGTGCCACCATGCTCTATCTCACCCCTTCCTGCTATCCTGTTTCTGCATCAACTAACTGAGGCAACAAGCATGGGCAGTGTCCAATCTCTTACAGACTTTCTGATAATATTGACTCACTTTATTTAAAATAAAAACTTTGCAAAGAGGAAAACTGCAGGATGACAAATGTTAAACAGAGAGCTGCATGGGGGAAAACAGTCAAACTTGATATTGTTTCCAAAGTCTTGAAAAATATATGCCAAGGTCAAAACACAAAACTTTCTAGGTGATTACATCTCCTGTTTCTTATTTTAGGACTTTACAACCACTCATCTTGCTTTTGACCTTGGTAATTTTTTTTTTTTTTTTTTTTTTTTGGCGAACTGTTGTTTGCAAGAAGGCACAGTCAGTTTCGGGGCTGAGGAGGTAGAACTGGGTGAGGTAGCAGCACGTAGTGAAAGATTATTGGAGGTCAAGAGAGCAGATTTCTACCTTATGAACTTGGCAGCTCTCCTGCAGGCCTACGCTCCTCGTATTGATCTCATTGTAAGATGAATAGTGATATGGATTTTTTTTTTAAATGTCTTATTTTGAGACCTTTCAAATGTGGCTGACATTCACGAAAATTTCACTTAAGGACTGATATTAATCTAAATGAATCAAGACAATACACAATATTTTATGTTTTCAAGCTCAGTGTATTTTCCTTTCAGGTTGAAAAACCCCTTTAAAAACAGTTCTTTTAAGGCTTTTAACTTCTGAATTCACCTATACGTCTGCAATACAGTAACATACCAAAACTCAGAAGATACAGCTTAAGCAGTTATCTTCAGTTTTCCTATTGATCGGAAATGTATTAAGTTTCTCATAGCATATTTTTTACATTTAGAAAAAAAGTCTAAAGTTTTTTTCTGTGAAGTCTGTATACAATTAGTTAAGAGTTACAGTTACTTCACTCATTTTTTTATTATTTTGCTCGTATTTGATTCAAATTATGTCTGGCTAACCTTAGCATTGCTGGCTTCGATTTGCATGACTATGTGTAAAGTTAGGATTGTAATACTGAGAGATTAGAAAAGCTCTTTTTTAATCAAAAGATCTAATACGCTCTAATATTTTAATGTTGGCAATAGGTATCATAATATGTTTTTTGGTTCATGCTGCCATCCTTATGATGCTCCAGGGCTGCTAAAAACTTGGGGGAGTAGTTGTAGGAAAAAAACCCCCAGACTACTGAGTTGGAAGGGACCCACAAGGAACATAGAATCCAACTCTTACAACTGCACAGGACATCCCCTGAAGACACACTCTGTGCCTGAGACCGGTGTCCAAATGCTTCTTGAACCCTGTCAGGTTTGGTGCTGTGATCACTTTCTCGGGTAACCTGTTCCAGTGCCCAATCACCCTCTGGGTGAAGAACCTTTTTCTGATATCCAATTTATACCTTCCCTGAAACAACTTCAGGCCATTACTTGGGTCCTGTCATTAATTGCCAGAGACACTAGATGGGCGCTTGCCCCTCCACTTCCCCTCATGAGGAAGTTGTAGACTGCAATGAAGAAGCAGTCAAGCTTCTTCAAGCACTGGCGCAGCCAAGTGCTGGGTTTTGGTTTTGCTCTAGACTGACACCACGACTTCAAAGACACCGAGCCACATCCTGAGGTGGCGGTGGGTGCTCCTGCTCCGCTCGGGAACGGGCCCCGCCTCGGTCAGTGCGGCTGGGCAGGCGGGGACCGACTGATGGATGCCCGCGTTTGGGGCGGCGGCCAGACAGCGGGCTGGCTCCTGCTACCCGGGGCTCCGGGACCACCCTTGGGCTCCTCCAGCCTTCACGCTGCCCTGGGGAGGGAGCCGGACGAGGAGGTGCGAGGCCAGCGCTGTCCCTTCCTGCCTGCCCCATCCTCACCGCCACCCTCGAGGCGGGACACACGGCGCGGCCACCGCCTGCTCCCCACCCCAGCGGGATGGGCCGGCGGGGCAGGTGCGGGGTCCCTTGCTGTGAGGGGCTGGGGCTGCTCCCCTCGCAGCGGGGAGGCGGAAAGCGCCGAGCCGCGGTGACCGGGGGCAGCGGTGACCGGGGGGCAGCGAGAGGAGCGGCGAGGCGGACGAGGCGGCCCCGGCCCCGGCGCCGGGACGCGCAGGGGGCTCTGAGTCACCCGCGCCGCTTCCCGCCGGGCG